>JAUTBV010146752.1:0-10934 GCA_032361325.1 Lepetodrilus fucensis | reverse complement strand
GCCCTAAACTGACAAGTCGTGATATTAGTGAAAGATTCTAGAAAGCGACTTTAAACCCCAATACAAAAAATAAAAATGTATAGCAGTACTTACTATTATATATTCTTGCAGATGAGATGTTTTATTATTGACCTATTTATTTATTTGTTTGTCCCAGTCCAGACAGCAGCAGTCACAAGCCAATCCCAGTGTCTACAACAACGTGGACAGAGGAAGATTTCAAACTCTTAGTCAACTCCCTCAAAATTAACAACACACAGATCTTTAGATGAACGTGCTTTGTAATGCTTGGTAGTGCTCCTTTCTAGCTGTTCTTTCTGTACTTTCTGTCCGACACATGCGCAGTTACACTGTGCAGTGTTGATCCTTGGTAACTGCGCATGCGTCAGACAGAAAGTACGGAAAGAACAGCTAGAAAGGAGCACTACCCTTGTCTCCCTTAATCACATTTTAATCAACCAAATACCACTCTTATCAGAATTATCTGATGGTTGACAATATTGACAAGCGTTTCAATGATACCAAGATTTTAGGGATTCCACAAATTTCAAGCGACTTATTGTGACAGTGCAGCTGAAAATACAAAGAACGTCCTTGACACATGGATAATTTTGAGAAGATTCGGAAAAGTACCAAAGATATCTGCATCCATGGAAAATATCAACAGCTTGGGCACCAGTGCATTTCTGTTGTAAATCTCAAGTATCAGTGCCATGTCATCCAAACTCAAAAGATGTCTGAGCTTCTGGAAAGTAGCATGCAGCCCATGTCTGGAGAAACTATGTCCCCGTGTTGAGACTGCACTTTATATTGATGAAGCATGCTTGAGAGTAAACTGTAATTGACAGTTGGAGGGGTGATATGTATAAACCCAGACAGATCTCCTTGTGAAAGTTGCAATTGGTGACCCATGTTAAAAGTACAGTTAACAATGCAATATGGTTGACTTGATCAGTGTAATATTTAAATTGTATTCTGGCCTGTTTTATGAAAGGGGTGTGTATTTATGCCAGATGTATATCAGGACGTGCTTTACATCCTGATATACATCCGGCGTAAATATAGCGGTACACCACTTTCATGAAACGCAAGCCAGGTGCCAAGCCTGAATTAAATTTTATAAAAGTACTGTTGACAATGCAATATGGTTGACACGATCATTGTAAAATTGTATTCTGGTGCTGAGAACTTAATTTTACAAATTGTACTCGGTGGAGTCTTCCTAATACTTGTTCTGGTTTTCTATAATACCTTTATATAAAATTAATTCTATTCTGTCAAGAAAGCCTGAATGATGAATCCAATTTTACATATCTTGGTGGCTTTAATACTTGATTACTTGTTATGGATTTCTTTATGCATGTATGTACTGGGACTTCTCGAATTTAAGCCCATCAGAATTTAAGCCCATGGGCTTAAAATCGACAATTTTTATTCCATTTTTAAGCCCTGGGCTTAACTTCGAGAAGTCGCGGTACTTACCACTTGTCTTTCAAAGACTGCAACATTATGGAAACATGTCCACCCAGTATGGTGATATTTTCTCTTATTAGATGTCTCCAATGTATTACATGTATCATGTGTATGGGTGCCAGCAATTTGACAGATCTACTTTGCTATGTACAATGGGAATGCTCAAATTGAAATAAATCACTTTGTTTGTCTGTTTGTAGTTTTTCAATTGCTTGAGTTTTAGCTACAGTTTGATGTTCATACTTTTAGGTACCTGTAGGCTAAATATGAAAATATTGAAAACTAGTGGAACATACAGAAAGTATAGCTTGTCGCCCAATATACTTGTGTAGACAGTTTAAATGTACATACTCGATACTTCCAGGTAAAAAGAAGTTTAACATACAGAAAAACAACAAAGCTAAATGAAAATCGAAGATTTTTTATTTTACTCTTTTATGATCATAATATTCTTTCACAATATATTATCAATGTTTAGCAAACAACTTAATGACAAACGCATATATGTTATTTAAACTAAAATGATCGACGACTTAAGTATAGAAATGATTGGGCAATCCGCAATATTTGCTCCTATTATTTACAAGTGGCAGGTAGCTCATTAATTATTCATGGACGTCGGGGTTGCTCTATTTTACTCTTTTCATATCTAGGGCTGCTGGAGTGAATGGCATGGGAACGAGATCCCTCATCAGAATTCTGCTCCACGTCTTGTCCGGCTTGATCATGTACAGGAACCAGTCCAGACCAAACTGTAATAACATGGAACAGACCAAACTAACAACTTAGAACAGACCAAACTAACGACGTAGAACAGATCAAACTAACAATGTAGAACAGACCAAACTAAAAACTTCGAACATACCAAACTGTAACAACATGGAACAGAATAAACTAACAACTTAGAACAGACCAAACTAACAACATAGAACAGACCAAACTGTAACAACATGGAACAGACCAAACTAACAACTTAAAACAGACCAAACTAACAACTTAGAACAGACCAAACTAACAACGTAGAACAGATCAAACTAACAATGTAGAACAGACCAAACTAACAACTTCGAACATACCAAACTGTAACAACATGGAACAGACCAAACTAACAATGTAGAACAGACCAAACTGTAACATCATGGAACAGACCAAACTAACAACTTGGAACAGATCAAACTAGCAACTTTGAACAGACCAAACTAACAACGTAGAACAGACCAAACTGTAACAACATGGAACAGACCAAACTAACAACTTAGAACAGACCAAACTGTAACAACATGGAACAGACCAAACTAACAACATAGATATCCAAAACTGTAAATAGAACATGGAACAGACCAAACTGTAACAACATGGAACAGACCAAACTAACAACATAGATATCCAAAACTGTACATAAAACATGGAACAGATCAAACTGTAACAATATGGAACAGATCAAACTGTAACAACATGGAACAGACCAAACTGTAACAACATGGAACAGATACAAAACTGACATGGAACAGACCAAAACATGGAACAGACCAAACTAACAACTATGAACAGACCAAATTGTGACATGTCAGAAAATATGCTTCTCGTATTTGATACTCTCTGAATTGTTTGTTGTAGGGTATTACCTCGATGAAGAACTGTCTACAAGCGCCGCAAGGGGCTTTAAAACTGTCTGCAATGTCGCTGAAAATACAAATTTGTAATACGATAACTGTGATGAACACGTTGACGGCATATCACTGCATACGTATAGGAGAAAAGTACGATATAAATATCTGAACGCTCTCTTTATTCATATAAAATATAAATATTTTTATAATTATCGAGTACTGGGGACTAAGAAGGGCCTACATAAGTAAATAACAACTTTTGGGTGGATAAATCAAGCCTTTAATACTAGTGGGATCATGTGGGAACATGTAGGCCTACTTTTGCAGATGATTCAAATGTTAAATACGTTCAGGCGCGTAGCTAGCTGCTAGGGATATTTTAATGTGGAAGCGCCAGTTTAAAAAATAACATTAGCTAGGAACTTGAAGTGGACAAACCGTGATTGTATGTTAATGAAGCAATATTTGGGATAAACATTACATACCAAATGACAGCAGCGGCTTTGAATTTTCTGTGCCCTTTAGCCACTGCATTTGAAATGGCGACTCTTTCTGCGCAGAGGCTCAATCCGTAGGAAGCATTTTCCACATTGGCCCCTGTAAACATGGTGACAAGTGAAACCAGTGTCAGCCTTCAATGTGTAAAATTGTGCTAAACATCCATCGATTGTTGAGCTATATAGTGCCATAGGGACCTAAAAACAATATTTAGTACTTCATACTATACTATGTTATTAATAATAATTCATGTTTGTGCAGTTTGTTAAGGTGCGTTCACACTACAGGCTTTGGGCCAGCGTAAGCCAGTTTTTGGAAAGTCAGAAATATGAGCCCAAACATTGGCGAAATTACGTTCGGCAAATCTTCAGCATGTTGAACATTTTCAGCGAACACCTCATTTGCGATGCGGCGTTCGCCAACGAATATCAACTTTTGCCAGCGGAGCACGACGTTTGCTGCTGCTGCTGCTGCTACTACTGCTGCTGCTACTACTACTACTACTACTACTACTACTACTACTACTGCTACTATTACTAATTAATACCTGTGAATATTTCGTCACTTTCCGTGAGAATTGCTGTTCCAACATGGAAGTCGCTGTAAGGACAGTACGCGAACTGCTTCGTGGTGATTGCGGCGTTGACTAATTCTTGTAACTTTCCGTCTGTAAATAATGTTTCCGTCATTACAAGTATATTTATAATATAAAAGAAATACTCTAACATATATGATATGATAGAAAATGTACTTTATTTTATTTTCTAAAAGACTTTCCTGGAAAGTTACTAGTAGTATTATTACTATTGTAACAATGCGATGAGTTCTTTAGATGCTAAAATCATGATGGTGTACCTAAATGAAAATGTATAAAAGTAGGATTCAGATATATCATTAGTGTCACAACCTGAAACAAAAACAACCTGATTAATACAATAACACTGACTTATACTGTAGTTTTTATTGTTGAATGTAAAATGTTGTCAACGGTCATCATTTTACGGTGTCACGAGAACAGTAGCTTTTATTTCATTCCATTTAACTCTCGTAACGACGGAGCGAGGTTCGTACCCCAGGTGTTTTTTTCCTATAAATTAAATAGTCTACATGCAAGGCTCTGTGGTTGGTATTTTGTGTAGGCCTAGTAATCTCAAGTGCCCCCATTTCTACACTAGATTAATTGTTTGAATAAAGTATTTTATTTCATGAAAGTATACTGTATGGAACGTGCATACCCCTAACCGTTGGGGTCTGTACGGACCCCACTGAAAATAAATACTTATGAACAACAACTATTCTTCTATCCGACAGAAGTATTAATAATGATTGTAAGTATTGTTGTTATCGACTATGAAGTAGGACCTACCTTGAGACGAATATATTACGCATTTGAATTAATTTTGCCAAATAATCTGTTTTGATTTGAAGTGAGTGCTATTTTCACACAGTGTGTGTGTGTGTGTGTGTGTGTGTGTGTGTGTGTGTGTGTGTGTGTGTGTGTGTGTGTGTGTGTATAGGGCCTATTTGTGATAACAGTATTTTCCTAGTGCATATATAGTTCAGTCATATTAGAATACGCTGGGTATTAAAGATACGCTGGGTATCTTTTCACAAAGCTCTTTTATCCGATAAGATACCATAGGGCTGACTTTGCAGTGTATTAGCTATCGGCAAAGAGAGCGTTATCAGCTGTTATGGTTTCTTGGTAGAGAGCTTCGTGAAAGGATACCCAGACCTTTTATCAGTCGACCCACATTCACGCTTATGTATTTAGGACGCGTCGTGATAATATAGAGTTAAGGGTCGCGGTAATATAGACCGGGAAGAAGTATCACTATACCCGGCTATAACTGGGTACCTGTGCCAGTCTTCTCGCTATCCCGATTATTATTTGCCAACTTGTTACTGTTTACCTAAATGTTTTTTGCCTTAGAGAACATCATCCTGATTGCCAATCATCAATGTAATTCTTCCATTGGATTCCCCATGCCAGAACAGTTAGGGATGGATACTCTGATAATTTATTGTAAGGCATGCTATGTAATACAATATCAGTGGTTACTCCCCCCATTGTTGCTCATAATACTTTCATTTAGGGCAGAAATCCTGGTACTACAATCCACTGAATATATGGTCCTCAATATATCCGCCTTTTGAGTTAACATGCCCGTTAAATAATATCACAGATTAAGTTGTCGTTTTGGACCGAATTGGAGTTTAAAATGCAAAGTAGGCTACATCCACCTAGTCTACATACTGTCCTACATATAATCGCTTTTGCACCTCCAAATATATTTTCACCGTTTTATAGCATAGATACAATTCCACTACAGTTTACAATTCCTGTAAAACCCGAATAAAATACTGTTAAATCGTAATCTCCCATCTACTACTGATGACTCTACTCAGGGGAAGTCCCACACCTATACATAGTCTCATGGTCAGCAGGGAAGGCGAGAGGAACCTCGAGCTAATTTCAATCATATGTTTAAGTTACAAATGTCTACTTAAATATATGTATAGGCTATTCCATTGTCAGTAATTCAGCTTACCTAATTCTGAAAACTGCTTCCCTTCCGTAGCCATCTTGGGTAGGTTATACTGAGCTGTGACAGATCGTTTTGATAGGCCTCAGACCACAATATTACATCATTTGCCCATAGATTATAATCTATGCATTGACCAACTTGTGGAATTGACGTAAGAAAACAGTGCTCTCCTAGACCTACTTCGGGCGGTTTCTCGAGGATCTAGAGCAATGTTAGAGTTCGCGCGAAGTCGCGAAAGCAATGCTAAAGTGACGTCACGAACCATTCGTAGCAACTTCGCGACATTCCGGATCGGAAATATACGCTCGTACCTCATCTAGGTTTCCATAATGGTGGATAATGGTGGGTTATGGGTAATATTTGCCAAGATCCCGGGTAAGCGGCCGGGTTACCTGGGTAAGTTCCTTACCAACCAATCAAAATGCACATTATAAACTGAATATTAGAGTTATCCCTGATCAAATAGAGTTATCTTCACTGACTGGGTAGGTACATGTGCCCGTTTACGACACAAGGAAATCAGTAAATAATGGTAAACTACCATTGAGATCCGAGAGGATATCTGTGGATGTCGCTCGGTTGATCCGATTGGTCACGAACGTGCTATAGGACGGCCCACGAAGCACGAAAGATTTGGCCTGTTCGTTTTGTCACTTTTCTCATTCGGAATATACATTCGGAATGCATGCGCAATGACACTTCCGGGATAAACTAGCGTAACCGCCCGAAGTAGGCCCTAGATAGGCTGTGGCTTAATTAATTGCTTGTAGGCACTTTTTGAATAGTTATCCAGATGGAACAAGATGAGACTCCATAGTTTCTGTGGAAATGCTTTATTTGTCAATTAATTGAATAACTGTGTGTCTGGACTACATACATAGCAATGTTCACAGCTCTCAGGTGCAAAACCAGCACATTGTTTACCTTAGCAAACGCCGGGAAATTTGCCTATGATTTTCCCTTCAAATTTCAGCAACTATGTACCAATGATGAAGGAAACCATCAAGCAAATTAAAACGCAGTGTCAATGATTAAGAATATGTTTTATCTAAGCTCCCAGTGTACATTTATTAGCGAGTATGCAGACATTGACAGCGAATATGCAGAGACATTGACAGCGAATATGCAGAGAAATTGACAGCGAGTATGCAGACATTGACAGCGAGTATGCAGACATTGACAGCGAATATGCAGAGAAATTGACAGCGAATATGCAGAGAAATTGACAGCGAGTATGCAGACATTGACAGCGAGTATGCATACATTGACAGCGAGTATGCAGAGAAATTGACAGCGAGTATGCAGAGAAATTGACAGCGAGTATGCACGTCTTACTCCGTCTACCGCAACCTTTCGACGTATTTTCATCACATAAACTCTTGACACTTTTTAGATACCTAAAAAACCCACCTACTTTAACATGTCGTGTTTCGAGACATTTTGGTGGGCGAGTTGGTGGTTGCAACTGACATGTATCGGCCTTGGGCCTTTAAATGCATCGTGCCCACCTGCTGTCCGCGCATGTCCGCAGTGGTGATTGCTCAGCTGTCCGGTCCGAGCGGAAGTAGCTATGACAGCCCGCTCCAGGCATGAGAACCGCTACCAGAAAACACCGGGAAACTATAATGAGGTATGCTGTGGACTGTTCCTTGCCCAACCAAACCGGATATCTGTCAGTAAAACACGTCAAGTAAATGGAGCCGAGATTGATGGGTACAATCTACGACCGCCATTCGCTTAGGACTGTGACAATCTTATCAATACAAACCTAGCTGCCTACTAGTTGAGATCTTTAGTTTTCCTCATGTAGAACTTCAAGCGCGAGACATCCTGCGTATTACCGGATGATTACGTCAGAACATTGTGTTGGTCACGTGAAGATTTACTTATGCACGTTCTAACTTACACTTCAACGTGGGCAATGTAATGTGACCAATAAACTAATGACATACTTGGCAGTAATTATTAATTTTGAAGTTGGACGTTGAAAAACTAAAGGTAATTTTGTAACGTACTAGTTCGTTTATATTTCAATGATGATTCTAATACCTCACATTTGGCGTTTTCATTCTTATCTTGGCAAAATGCGTTGACTATAGATGTATTCAAGTACATTTTTTCGTGTATGCTAATATTTATGTATTTTTACTACTTATTCTATTACTTGTATTGTCTTCATGCATCCATATATTTGTATTACTGCAAAGTGTACAAATACACCCAAATAGGAGTTTCTTCTTGTAGTTATAATTATAACATTACTCTGTAAAGGCTCGTCCATACTATCACATTTTATATGTCAAATAAATTGTGATAGTGTGGGTGCTCATTCGTACATAATATACAATACCGTATATCCTATTTGATAGTTTCTTTTTATTGTATACATCGTCTCTCACAATCCGTATTTGATGATTCACTTTTGTAATTATTTTATTTTGGTATCATACTTTATATGTGAGGTGAGACGTACATAAAATATATATGTCTGTCTGTAAAATACTTCCAAAATATTATTTCTTTACAATTGTCTGAGATTCAGTGAGGCAATACGGAGACCAGCTTCGCCCGCCAGGTTAGTATTGGAATAATAGTCGTCCACCAGACCCCAGTCCACTATTGACGATATAATTCTGGTTTAATCCGATTATTCCCTCCCGTCCATCTCCGGAAATAGCTCCCGAGTTGGCGAACAAAGCAATGCTCCTATGTACCATTGGCTTATCTGGCAATCTCGTACTATTCTGAAGAAAATCCAAATATTTGGATTTGAAGTCAACACGACCAGTAAGCTCTCTGCTACAAAGAGGCGCCCTAGAGAGTGACACTTGTCTTCCTGGAGTGGCTGTTTCTTTGTTTATCATCCCACTCCCACAGACTGTACTATGTCTGTCAAGTATCATAACATATGATACAGGAATTCTTATTTCGGATCCTTTCTTATGACGCCTATATCTGTCAAGTATCATAACATATGATACAGGAATTCTTATTTCGGATCCTTTCTTATAACGCCTATATGTGTCAAGTATCATAACATATGATACAGGAATTCTTATTTCGGATCCTTTCTTACGACGCCTATATCTGTCAAGTATCATAACATATGATACAGTAATTCATATTTCGGATCCTTTCTTATAGCGCCTATATGTGTCAAGTATCATAACATATGATACAGGAATTCTTATTTCGGATCCTATATATATAGTTGGCTCATACTGACACTGTGTCCTATGAAAACGTACTAGTCGATGATGTTTAATGTCAGCGCTATGAGCCTGAGGATACATAGTGTGGAGTTTGGGGCTATATAAATGGATATGCTATTTAATTATTATTATTACTACTACTACATGTATTGCTATTATGTGAAGAAGGATATTACGGCATATTTACAAGCTGTGGAGTTTGCCGTTACTGTGTATATATAAATACTACTACTACTACTACTACTACTACTACTACTACTACTGCTGCTGCTACTACTACTACTACTACTACTACCACTACTACTACTACTACTACTACTACTTCTACTACTACTACTACTACTACAACTACTACTATTGCTACTACTACTACTGCTGCTGCTACTACTACTACTGCTACTACCACTACTACTACTACTACTACTACTTCTACTACTACTACTACTACTACTACAACTACTACTATTGCTACTACTACTACTGCTACTACTACTACTACTACTACTACCACTACTACTACTACTACTACTACTACTACTATCATTATGTAAAGATGGATGTTAAGACTCACAGCGTTATTAAATTTACAGGAATATTTCTAAATTGTTACTGCAGACATTTACAGTTCAACCATATGAATTCCACCGTAAATAAAACTCACATAAACAGGACAGAACCACTTACTTGCCGTAAATGTCCAATAGTTATCTCTACCGCGAAGGTGAATGCATAAACGTAACGACCATTCTATTTCCGTCAGCTTTCAGTTATTTGATACTAGACTTGTTATAAATCAAGGGGGGTAACTTGCATGACGCACATTTTATACCCGCGCAATGTTTTCTTCATGCTCAATAATAATAAATTTCAATGTACGTTTCCTGTAAGGAGACATTAATTCCAATCCTGAGATGATTTGAATGACGCTACGTACATAATACAACACTTCTTCATTCGCTCTGTGATCATAAATATCATTACACATTTGCGTTTTCGGCAAGAAAACTTTCGTTTCCATCCGGCTCGTCATTGTGAATTAGCATTTAACTTTGTTGTTCTTGTATGTACTTTAAGGTACGCCAGTAGATATCATCAATAACCAATGACGTACAGGAATCCTAGGAAAACGTTAATATCTTAATATGTATATATTGTCTATTGGGCTTCCACGGGCAATGCTCACGAAAGGGTTTAAGTCAGTTTTCGAAGACCAAATATATATCAGTTTTGATGTCAACATATATTTTTTGGCTCACCAGGACAGGATTAAAGGCATAATACCACTATATGTATGGTTGTTTTGGACTAGTTCTTAGCTATAAACTGCAAAGTACATTCACTTGACATACATAAAATCATGTCTGTACTTCCGAAAAGCTTTCCTCCGCTGTGTGTTTGACAAATCTTCATTGCAACCCCACCTACAACTCTTAGAGTCGGGTTTAAATCAAATACGGCCAACGGCTTCTTTAAACATGATGCAAAAGGGACATAACTCTGTTTGCTCGCACATACTCCTATTAGAACAGTGATACATCAAATGACAAGATAAATAGCGGAACGTTCCCCTATTTAATATAAAATATGATTTG
>JAUTBV010146741.1:0-10934 GCA_032361325.1 Lepetodrilus fucensis | reverse complement strand
GTTATAGTTTCTAGTCTGGTTTATCACGTACAGCACTATGTTTTTACTTTAACTCTTTTTCTACTGGAGGGACTCGGCGCTGTTGTACAGTGTAGTGACTGATCGCTCCAGCATAGAGAGGGTTAACATGGCTGTACTGACATGTACGAGGTCGCGTGTACCATAACATCCATACACATCGCAGTCCTCTCATTTATTGTTTGAATAATTATGTTCTGACTGTGACATACATACCAAGCACAAGCATGCAATCCTAATAGCATTGTAAATCCTGAGCACACACGCATAATTAATAGCCAGCCAGCTTAGTTTCAATCCCATCCATTTAGCATGTAGGAAATATACGTTGGCCAAGACTTATCCATGTTAAAATGCGATGATGCATAGAAAACAAAGAAACAGATCATATATCATAGCCAATGGCTCTGCATTCCATACATTAATTTCTAACCCTGCGTGTAGCACTAGTAGACCTAAAGTTTGATATGATCCATCCAATTAAACGTGTATGATTGGAGAAAATGTTCAAATCTCAGGTCAGTGAGAAAAGTAAATCAAATAGTGAACAAAAAATAATATGTTCATCATTGATGATAAGTTGATAACACAGTTATCATCATTGATGATAAGTTGATAACACAGTTATCATCAATGACGAACACAATTATAGAAATTATTGATATCATCAACATTTTGGCCAGTTCTTTAATTCTAAATTAAATAAATATTGTCATTCAATCACTACAATCTCTGGCAACATTCTACAACTGCTGAGTTGATGTACGTATACGTGTACGTGTGCACATTAATTCCAGAAATCCAGACAGTTTTATGGCAAATTAAATATTATTTTTATGCACACAAAGAGGGTTACTTTATACGAATCAATTCTATCAGACAAGAGATTTACATGTTAAATTAGGAACAAATTGAGAAAGTAAACTGAGTGGAGTTTAACTGACAGGAGATAACAATGATGAAAGGCAATGTAAATAACTGCTGCCACAAAACATGAGGCTGGAAGTTCTATAAATACATGTCTGGTCATGGAAATGCTATATGGTAATGAGTAATAATCAAGAACAACTTAAATTCCTTTTATTAATATTATTATTTCAAGTATGAGATTTCATCTGGAATTAAATAAAGTACTAATGTGATACAAGACTATTTTGAAACCCTAACCATTAAGCAAGTCAATTTGGCAACAGATCTATAACTATCTGAAATAACTAACAGAAATTACAGGCTTTGGAAATTGAAAAAAATGAATTGCCACTAATTTTGAAGCACATAAAAATGGCAATTTTGTCTTGAAAGTGGTCCTCATTCTAAAAACATTTTAATATTGTTATTTGCTTAACCAGTAATCAATCCTATCTGATGGCCATTTGCAATTTCCCCAAACAGCCATGATTTCTTAGATGTAATCATGGTGTCTCCAAATTCAATTAACTTTATTACAATTGCTTATGTTTTATTTAACCCCTTAACCCTCTCCCTGCTGGATTAGGCACATACACTACTATTTAGAGCATTTTCGGTTGCGTCCAGCATGGACAGTTAAAGTTAACCACACAAATTCTACATTTTAACCACTTACTACACCGTCTTTGCTAGCATGATGGATGTATACTACTACTACATCATCATCATCATTGCTATTGTCACCTATCAAAATAGAAAAACCCCAGATATTGACCATAATTAAGTACCGCATAACAGTCTTCATACACTGGAAATGTCATTCATGGTGAAATGCAAATACCATGACATTAGATACAGTCCTTTATATTAATGTTCAACACATGAGACAAAGAAAAAGGTATTAGACTTCGTACTGAAGCAGTTACTAAACTTTGCTATGCCATTGGGTTATCGTTGAGTGACAATTCTGAATAGACAGGTTGATTATTTAACATTTCAGAGTTTACATTCACTCTTGTACATCAAATAGGCAGATGAAACATCCAACATGCAAGGTAAGTTGTTTTTACAATTGTACACATCACTTCAAAACTAATTGCCCTTCTCAAGTTCTATTTGCCAGTGAATAGTAGGTCCAACAAAACTATTTTAAAACCTGTGTGCAAAAAGGTCTTGACACAATCATCAATTCTCCAGAAGCTAATAGTCAAGGAAAGATTAATTAAATATCACGTTTTGGCACTGTTGCGAAATAGTAAGACTTTAATAACACAGGATCCATAAGATAAAGCAGGATTGACTCGTTTCTTTGACGGCTGATGTATTGATATTGAAAGGGAGGCAACTGAACTTAGGGTCAATTATATCAGTTGAAAGATTGTTTAGAGGCATGAGAATGCCATTATTGGAATGCATAGCTTGGAAAGATTGCTGTATCTTGATTGTTCATCTGTATATTAAGCTATAAATCAGGGGTAGTTTTTCATTTGGTTTTGGGAAACTCTGTAGGTTTTTGGTTTTTTTAAATTAAAAAAACCCAAAATAATATATGAACATATTAATATTAGGTAATTATTGCATTTCTATGAAGTGATAAAGTATGTTGGATTTTGGAAATGTAATACAACTAAGCTAATCATGTCATTGTGTTGGCATACAAAACGGAACAATGAATTGGAAACTACATGAAACTAAACCATGACTAATATATATTACAAATTAAAGTTCTTCTTACTGTTGAATCTTCACCAATCAGTATTCTCGTCTGTTATAGTTACTGTATTGTTCTTTTTATACGATACAAATATATTCAATGAAATATATGAAGTCTGAATGATTATAAAGTCTCTGAAATCTGGCCATAGGCAATGAAGATTTAGATTAGCATAGACTGAACCTCTATTTTCTTTAGAAGATTTCTCAACCTAACAGAAACGTTTTCTATTTATTTTAGGCTGAAGTAGTCCTTCAGTACCGAAGAACACTACTGGCTGCAAAAAGAAACACTGAATGCTGTGAACAAATTAATTAATTCTTTGTCGACATGGAAATCCCAATTCATGTTTTATGTAGCCAATCATTGAACATTTATAATTTCAATGGCTTAAAGGAAAGAAAAAATAAACAAAAAATGCATCCAGTTATAAATAGCATTCATTGAATACAGTCATTCTCAATTAGAAAGGAAGTGGACTTTCAATTGTCACTTGTATAAACCAGGTCCACAGCAGCTACAAACATCGGTGTCTCTAATTGGTCATCCCAGGAGACATTGATCACATCATGGTCCACAATTACCGAAACCTCTAACCAGACCCATCATTCCTGTTTCGTTAATCATATTTCCACTTTTTTCTTTCTTGACAGGAATTTAGCTGTCTTCACTCTGCCTGTGCGCCACCTCATGAATCTCCCATAATCGCATGCTTCCTGACAAATATGATTTGAATAATTTGAAAATAAATCAGCAAAAAAATAATCATAATTAATCCAATTAGTTGTAAAAGAAATATTACAGGAGCAGATGGTATCAGTTTTATATCCAGTTAAAAGATTTTTCCAGATACAATACAATTTAGTTTTATGATAAGAAATAATTTAATAAATGCAACAACTGATTTAAAATGTTTTTTGTTTTTTATCATTGTGCAGTTTGTGTCAATGTGTCTTTGTATGCATACAAGAACTTGATAAAAAACAATCAGCATCCAACAAGAACACGATTAAGTTGTGGTTATCGTTCAACGTTACCATTTGATAGTACCAGGTACATGATTAGTTAACAGAGTAATATTTAACATTACCATATAATCATACTACTGGGTGGGGTACCCTTGGATGTGTTGGTAGTGGGGTGAGTTGGTTGGTGAGTATGGATATGTGGGTGGATGGGTGAGTTTATATGTGTGTCGGGTAGATGAGCTGGTGTCAGTGGGTAGATGAGCTGGTGAGCAGGTGAGTATGAGTGTGTGGGTGGGCTATAAAGAAGTCTATGCATGATAGAGAAACTGCCTTAACACTGAAGAATACCTAGTTAAATAAGAACATTAACTTATGTAAGGCAATTACATAAGATCAAAGTCTGACAATAAAGTTTGTAAGTGAAAACTGAAGGATTTGATTTCCCAGGAAATTGATCATTCAATGACTAAGACAGTGTTTACAGGGTGTAGATTCAAATAGCTTTTCTTTCATCAATTTCAACATCTGTCTCCCACGATTCAATCAAAATGATTATTTTCCATGCCCTGGGAGTAGGGAATTAAAATATATTCTGTACTTTAATTCTAAATGTTTACCTACTGAGAGGCCATTCTCATTAAAACAACATTTGTTGTGATTGTCATCAAAGAAAATTATCACCTGGGGACAAACTAGAACAGGAATAATAACTTCAAAGAAGATCCTGCTGAATAAGTAAAGATTCATGTCAGACTTGAAAATCAATAATCAAGCTTACAATGTTACATAATATAATATTTAAACTAGTTTAAATTACCATCATATTAATAATTCACTGCTAGCAGTAGTCAACAACAAAATGATAGACAACACAATTAAATAAAAGACAAGGGAAGTATTTGTATGTTGACAGATGAACTGAGGACCAATTCATTCTACTCATGTATACACCAACCATCCTCGAAACACAGCCATAACGCTTTATTTGATGCATGTTAAGGAGTGCAATACGCCAATAGCCTGGAGTTCGAGGATGATGCACAGCTAAGTTACATGGATATCATTAACCTTCTCCCTGCTGTAGGCAACTTAAGTTGCCCGATCACATGCAGAAATAGAACACTTTGATTTTATTCAGCAGGGAAAAGGTCAACTCTGTCCCAGAACACTGAGGTGACCCATTTGAACATAACAATATAAAATGAATTCCCCCTCCTGTCAGAAACTGATGTCGTAATTTGCACGATTCTTGCAATAGCTATGATGAAGCCATCATATAGAAGTGGATACTGTTGTGGAAGTAGCACAGACCCTAGCACGGAAAACTCATATACTTCTGTGGTTATCCAGGCATCAAGTGCTTATAGATGCATTATCTCCCAGTAACTGTGAGAAGAGCAGGACATGTTTATGTGTGGCATTCTATGATCACTCGCCCAGAGGAACATCTCTTTCACTCGGGGATTTTCCCGCCCTGTATATTTTTCAAGACCTAACTAGATCCACAGGCACTTACAGACCCCCTTGGGTTATGTCATTTGCAATAAAGTTATTTTGAATTAACAGCATTAGCCTTCTTTTATGTCTAAGTTGTTCTTGAGTGAGCGTGAGCATCTCCAACACATATAGAAGATTACGGGGCCAAGTAGTCAACACGGCAAGAACCATTGGCATTGCCACAAATATCAGTCTGAAGAGACTGGCAAGACACGTGATCATTCATTGCTTGTTTTTCTTTCTGAGTATGTGTTGTTTTCAAGAAGTGAGGTATAATAGTACAAACAATATACAGGCAATCAGAAGTCTTGAACTAGGCCTTGCTGCAATGCTGATTTTAATGTACATGTATTGCTGGGTAGGCCTATATTATAAAGTCCTCCTACTGCTATCAACGACAGTGTTGCCCCCTTTGGTTGTCAGTAAAGTGTTGCACTCAAATCCATAGAACTTGAGTTCAAATCCCAAGACTTGAAAGATAGATATAGTCTTGCTGTATACAATGGGTCCCATGATTATAGACTGTTGAACTGTATAGTGTAATGTATTGTAAACTGTATTAGTTCTTAGACATTCGTAACTAATATCGTTCCAGTAAAATGTCTTCTTATGATATGATTCTAAACTTGGAAATGCTTCAGTATCAAAGCAATGCCTTGTATATATCTTGGATAATTAACCAATGCAGCTTAGCTATCAAATTCCGTTTTAAAATATGTGTCTGATGGTGATAAATGACAAACAATATGCAATGACAGCCTGATATAAATACTTAATTGTTCATATGACTGGAGATATCATTTTAAAATGTCAAATATCATGTTTTTGTCATCAAGACGAGTGGAGTGGGAGTCTAGATGTAATTGGAGTAGGAAATTTTACATGTTCATAAGTGTTGCAGCCATGAGTATACATGCACAAATGCAAAAGAAAAGGAAATGTTAAAAATAAAACAAACCAACAAGTCAGTCAGCATATTATTCATTATGCGTTCCAAAAGAAGGCTAAAGTTAACCATGCCATCGCTGACGGCCATCTTAAATATCTCTATAGACTCGTACTGGTAAATATGTGTCTTAGTAGTGATAACAATGTTGACAAAAATGACGACGGAATTCCTAGAATGTTTTGGTTTCTAGTAAACCTGCACCTCCATCTACGTATGAGCCGAAAACAGGTGTCAATCGAATTAGCCCTTCACAGCCGCGCACACACAAAGTGCAACGGAGGAAGCTATCATATCCTCATAGTTTTTAATAGGCTTTCTGGAAGAAGAATTACATTCGCTTCCACTTCTTGGCATCTTACTTACCATTGGAGTCCAGGACGATGGAGCAAGCTGGGGAAAACACGGAACCCCTGCTGATTCTTAATTGTCCATGCGGATACGACTCATTTGCTGTCGTATTAAACCAACTGGCGCTCCCAGCAACCGGTAAGGTAAATGCATTTGCCAAACTTGTGTAATTAGGCTATCCATTTGTCTTATGGGGAGTCTTGCCAAGAGAGAGGGGTACTAAGCAAGAATTAGGTTCTCCATTAGACGCTTATGCCGATGGAAGCCGAGCACTAGAAGGCATGTAACGTGATACCATTGTCTGGATGGTCTAACCATGTCACTGTCCTCTCCAATAATTGTGTTGGGTAATTACAAAAACAAGGAAAACAACTCAAAAGATCATTAGGAAAGGTGTCTTTCCGCCGATAGAACAGGAGGAATGTAAATTATGTAAAGCGAGTGTTAATTTATATCCGTAAACATGTCATATAGGGATTAGACCAGGTATATGCATGTAAGTAATGTAAATCAATGGTTGAGTGGTTTTACTCTTTAAGAATCTGGGTTGTTCTAGCACTTTTACTATCTGTCAAACTCAGAATGTTGAACGTAATTTTAAATAAAGTACTTGTCATATGCCACGAATTCCTTTATGCCGAATGCGTCGGGCGAGTATATTCCTCCACCATCATCAGACATTATTAAATTAGCAACTAAGGTCCATATTATTACTATCATCCATCAATCAGGAAGACAATGTTTATGCTAACCCGAAATCTTAAGTAATGGGTCTCAGAGTCTCGTGATAATGCGTCTACTCCCTTCCATAGTCTATCGTACAGACTTGTTTATAGTGCAGTGCAGAGGCATTGCAGGAATTTAGATGGAAGTGCCTTGTGGATTTTGATGATACTGCTGGGGTAAACACAGAAAGGGATATAATTAAGACCATCATACAACATTATTAGACACTAATAGCTAGATCAAGCTCTAGATGGAGGACAGGAAGGAGGATATGGTACCTCTGCCAAAGGCAAAAATGAAGAAAGAAAAATAACTAGAACACTTTCGTCCTGACTAAAAAGATTCATGTTATTGTAGGTTTTGTCATGTTCTTAAATTACTGCTGAAAACATAACCATATTCACTCGGCAAAGATTCTACAGTGATGTAAAACATGCGTTTCAGATCAAATTCTTTAATTAAACCACATGAATGTAAAGAAACCGTATACATTCCTAAATATTCATTTCACAAATTAATTAAAGTACTGTTGAATGACCATAATTGTAACCATGCTAATGCAAAGGCTGTTAGATGTTTTCATAATGAAATTATGTTTTTTAGTACAAACATGTTAAACTAGAAATATAATTAGATTTAATCATTTATAGCATAACATTTAAAGTTCATCAGATAACATACATTTGTAAAATGTCTGTTATCCATGATATTTATTGCTCAGTAAAGTATGCCCATAAACCAATAAACCAATGGTACAGAAAATTAAAGTAATTAAGATGCATTTTGGCACGTAAACATCAGTACATTTGAACTGAACTAAAATTACTTGCCCAAGTTTGTAAGTCTAAAAATAATGTCAATAAGACATGCAATAGCATTTCCAGTTACCAGCGCATTTCTTGCCTCATGATGAACATAACACTGACAGATGTCAATCTCAACATAAACTTTTCAGCACTAATTGATAACGACACCTGGGGTGCGTTCAAAGACACAAGCGCTTGTAAGCGGCTTACCAAACTAGCCACTGTCTCAAGAGTCGTATGAACGGTACATGGGACAGGGAACCAGTTTGGCTAAGCGGCTTACTCAGGCATGTGCTGATTGAACACACCCCAGATGTAACCTGCGACATACCTAACCTCAATGAAATTGAATCATTATGTTCTTTCTAACCTACACTGAAGAGTCGGTATAGCTATGATGTCTACCTCTTTCGATATACGCCATACTTCATGCCATATACACTGGGAGGATTATGACTTCCATCTGTGGCATCAATGCCAACTTATACAATTTACTTAGATTCACATCATGTGTGGCAATAGCATTCCTTTAAAACATTCCCGAACTCATTGAGAAGGGAAATACCTCAATCATGTTCTTGCCCGTCAGCCTTGGAGCTTCTATACCCCCTCCTTATAACTAATGCTTTCTTTCCACACCAGGAAGAAAAGTACATGCACAAGTTGACGGTACACCCTCCGCGGTCTAAGATTATAGACAGCACAGATGCAAAACAATATCTTAAAGTTTTATAATTAAACTGGGAGGTGAAAAAGGAATCTGTTATTTTGAGGTGAGATGTAACATCACTTGAGGCCAGTTAATGCCGGAGATAAGACACTGCAGTACCTGGTAACCTGAGAGCGGTGCTGTTTGATCAGTGCTACAAAGAAAATACAGATAAAACAAATCAACAGTGGCATCATCCTACGTGTTCATTACTTTCTGCTGATGGCATCCAGTGATCGAATTGTAAGGGAGCTCAGTGATCACTTGGATGCCAGTTAGAAGGGATATAATGGTCACTTGGATTCAAGTTTGAAGAAGGAATCCAGTGATCATTTGGGTCCAAGTTTGAAGGCATCCAGTGGTCACTGGGATCCAAGTTTGAAGAAGGGATCCAGTGGTCACTTGGGTCCAAGTCTGAAAGCATCCAGTGGTCACTGGGATCCAAGTTTGAAGAAGGGATCCAGTGGTAATTTGGGTCCAGGTTTGAAGGGATCCAGTGGTCACTTGGATCCAAGTTTGAAGGGATTTAGTGGTCATTTGGATCCCAATTTGAAAGGATCCAGTTACCGGTAGAAGGGATAACATGGTCAGAAGAAGGAATCCATTGGTCACTTGGATTCAAGTTGTACAATTTCCCATGGTCATTTGAAATCAAGTTGCTAATGATCTAGTGACCACGGATTCAAATGGTAAATAATTCGGTAGTCACTTGGATTCAAGTCGTAAAAGATCCAGTGGTCAAATGGATTCAAGTTGTTAATCATCTAGTCGTCACGTAGATTCAAGTTGTAAATGATCCGGTAGTCATTTGGGTTCAAGTATGAAAGGATCCAGTGGTCACTTAGATTCAAGCTGTAACGGAAGCAAATTCTGTGAATGTGCCACCTATACGAAATACACCGACACTCTCCAACATGTGATCAATGCGACACTCTCCAACATGTGATCAATGGCAAGGCCCTCCTGTACGAACCGGCGTAACTCTAAAGTAACGTTATCTCCAACCTAAACGATGGTTTAGTCTATGACAAAGATGGAGATAAGGCTATCTTAGAATATTGCCGTTTCCTATAGAAGTACTCACTCACTCACTCATTGGAAAAAAACCTTCAACATTCTACTGAGTGGTATTTAAAGGAGCTAGCAAGATGAGAACATCACGTCACAGATGATTCATGCAATAATAGTCGTGTTATAATGTTAATGCTATAATATAATGCGAGCTATGTGGATCATAACGGTGACTGTGGACGAGCTGGTTTCACAGTCATGTGTTGAGATAATTATTAATGCTTTTGTGGCAATGTCTAATATTGAGTTTCTGTCGTGTATACATGTCCCCCAGCGACGTTAAACTCTATATTCACTCACTCACTCGCTCATTCTTGTATAAATACTTGATTTTAATAATGATATGCAATTCAAACAATATGACTTAATTATTTGTTTGTTTGTTTCCTCTAATTAAATTTGATCTTTAATGCCATATGTTTACCATTTATCATATTATCCTGATCAATGTTTTACCATTGGCATTTATCTATGGTTTTAATGATATAAAAATACAATTCCTTGAAATTCTGTAGTTACGATTCATACAGCACTTTAGAACAATTATCTCTAAATTCATTATCAATTCAGGATTGTTGCAAAATAATTTTTACTATTTACTACAAGTGACACCAAACAGATTCACTGGCTGACTATGTTTACGGTAGACAGAAATAAATGTCATACGAAAGACTCATATTGTACACAGGCACAATGCAACTAATACATGTATGATGGAATCTCATGTTTCAGATGTGTAGTATTACAAACTATTAAGTTGTTATTCTCATGTTATAACACAACGTTATATACGACACTAAACTGCTTTCTGAATACGGCAGATATTGACAGCTTACATAAAAAAGTCTTAAACTGTCCAATTCTCATCCTGGGCATCCTGTAAAATGTTTGAAGATTGTCACATGTGATAGGTAAATCTCAGAGGATGACTTCAGAACAAGCGTACAGTACGCTAGCATAGCATTTACGACTACAATCTATTAACCCATATTTTGCCATAACAAAAAATAAAATATTAATAAAATGTCACAACAAAATATGGTTGCTTACTTGCAAAAGAACATAGATAAAAAGGATAAAAAGTTTTTTTTAAATATATAAAAAGCTTTGAACTTCAACTTAAAACAAAAACAAAATGTGTCCATGTTTTTTTCATATAAAATTACTACGAGTCAGTGACTTATTTCCATTGTGTTATATTTCAACACACCTGCCACGT
>JAUTBV010146730.1:0-10934 GCA_032361325.1 Lepetodrilus fucensis | reverse complement strand
ACACTTCTGAAAGAAACGATTCTGCCAGTATGTTTTGTTCTTCTTCGGTATTTGTCTCCCTTTAATTTACTAACAAGACTGAACTAGCTGATAACTGTGATCTAACAGGTTGACCTGAAAAGGTTCACAGCATGATATCAAAGAGATGATTGGAAGATATTTATGGGAACTGGAGCTAGTCAACTTTCTGCACGTAGTCGTAGGCCCTTGTAAAGGTATATTTTACGAAACTTCCATTGGTTATTATAAAGAAGTTCTCATATAATCATTCGTAATGTCAACTGAACACGTTGGGCGCCATTATTGCCATGGCATAGGATCATATTGATCCTGGGATTCGAACCTGAGTTGCTGGATTCTGAGTTCAACGCTCTACCGAATGAGCCAAAGGGGTACTAATGAAGATGTTATAGGGACAAGCATCCTTGTACCCTAGGGGTACTTAATTACGTTCAAGAATTCACTCCAGTCCTGAGCGTAATTAAAGTACCCCTGTGTTGTGAGGATGAGGAACAAGCAGAATAATAATAATAATAATAATAATAATAATAATAATAATAATAATAAAAAATAAAATAAAATAATAATAATAATAATATTTTTAAAAAAAGAAAGAAATATGCACATTATTATGCACCAAATTCAAACTCATGTAGTCATGTACTACTTACTTCAGTCAATGGATCAGTGTGCCTTCATTTTCCTTATCAAATCCCTGGGGAGTATACAATCCAAGCTGCTACTTCAGACTCTACATTAACATTCACATTTCCATTTCATCCTACCATGCACAAACCCTGGTGGGTGAACAAACAAAAAAAAAAATTAACAGGTTATATTTCAAATAAAAGTACACATATAAACAAAAGTACATTAATAAAAATAATAAAATGTTGATAACTAGTGAGACATGTGGAATAAATAACTGGATGTATATTTTCAGGTAAAATCACTATCTCGGTCAACCATCTGTGATATTAAATGCCGTTAAGGCTTTTTTTATGTCGATCTTTTTTGTTTTTCTTTGGAAACCGTTTTGATGTTTGCTACATATGCATTGTGCAATACCAATGTGACTCACTTCGAACCACTCAACACTGACACAAAGTTTATAACTACGGTAAAGTCAAATAACGTCAAATAACGGAGGTTAGTGTAGTCATAATGGCTTGGGTTTTCGAGGATGCTAAAGTATAACAGATGCATTTACTAGTATATAACAGATGCATTTACTGTGATATTGTGAAATGCCATATACTATGCTACATTTAGTCAACTGTTTCCTATTTTATTTAGTAATTATAATTAGACCATTTGTTGCAATGGATACATAATTATACTGATTAATAAAAAGTTACATGACTTCCAAAGTATAAATATTCTGAGAAGTTGAGTATGCCTGTTCTGCTAAATATCGATCGATAGATCTATGATGTACACAAAGTACGCTATTGAAATAGAAATAAAATGATAATCGTGGAAATATAGATCTAGAATATGTACAAAGGTAGACAACGGAAATGACGTTTTGGTTCATTGACCTCACCAAACTAATTTGACCTCGTTGAACCGTCACCTTTGACCTTTCATACACTTTTCACTTTATCGTTATTTGTCTTCTGTGTGTTTGTCAGATTACTACTGTTAATTTATATGAACATGTGTATGCATTATTTTACAGATCAGTTCCTAAAAAAATAGTCAGATATTCAGATAAAACTTCTTTTGATACTTTTAGCCACAAGTTGTACTGGCTGTTTCAACGATATGATAACCTCCCCGATAAACTTGGCCTACTGTTACTATTTTCTACCTGAAATAGTTATTCGTTTTACTTTTGTTTTGTAGGATTCAATACAATTGTTTATTTTAAAATAATTAATTAGAGAAAAGTAAACTAAATAGGTTCATCTAATTTATAAGCGAATTATGAACGATAACAGTTGGTCACAAACTTTCCGACGAAGGGGGACTTCCGGTTATCCCTTCCATTCACCCCCCGCCAAGAATGGTGTGAGAGATCGTGTTGACAGTACTTGTGAGTACAATTTGCTTCTTAAAGTTATCTTTATGCCAGGTAATAGTAATTAATACACGTGTTTACGTACAGACATTATATTCCAAGGCATGTACATGCTATAATCTTCTGCTTTGCTTAGAATAAAACACACTTATCGGCCGTTCCAACTTTTGACAGAAGTTGCAAACTTGCTACTTTTGTCGTTTCGAAGCTTGGCTCCCTTCATTCATCAAGCTTGTCAGCATTTGGTCTAGGTTTGACTTTGTGGTTGTATTTCACGTGCATTCCTGTTGCTTTGTAGGTGTGTTCTAGTCGGATACCATGCAGTCGTAGGAGCATAACCCGACTGAAAGAGAAGGGGATCCCTCGCCAGGAAAAATACTTATTTATGGATTAATTGATAAACTTGTAGAATACTCCCCATCATCATGGAACTATCATTGTTATATTTCACACTATTCTGTGTATTTATTAAAGGTAAGACCATGTTTTCTCTCTGTTTCTATGTTACTTAAATATTTGATATAGTTATTACATATAGTAATATGCACATGTGTACAAGTTGATATAATTCAATCATAACGTACAACATATGAATATAATGGGTAGATAGATTTTACTTGGATAATGTAATATTATTGGTACTTAATGTGCTAGGTTGTACATGTGTATGTATTCAATGAATGAATGCCTATAGATGTTCAGATGTATATAACATGCTCTATTGACCCTAAATAGTAATAGTGCATTTAGTAATTCCCATTGAAATATTCATTCTTGAAAATATCATCATTATGTCTTTATATTGATTCCACAGAATATTAATGTGTACTTTTAAAATGACAGATTCCAGTTGATAGCTCACTCAAAATAAGTATTTATAATAAATCAGAAAATATATATTTATTTTGCCACTTTTACATACTTCAACCAGGGTTGTAAAATCTTGTATGTACCGTGACACTTTATATTTTCATTATATTACAACACAATGCAAAATATACAATAATGTTCACATGATAGTCAGCTGGTCCGAAAATATTATTCACCAAATTCCTATATAAATAGCCCCCCACCTAATTACTAAATGAAGTGACCGGTCCACATTGTGGGGAAGATGGTGAGTAAGCCAACCTCCGACCTCTGACCTGCATTCAGTGTCAATATGTCTGCAGCCACTTTACACGGGGGAGTTAAGAGGAGCAGGCTACTGGAATGGCTATGGTATCGTCTTGCCCTAGTTCCTGCCGCCTGTGTCCCACTCTGCCAGTGGTGGTACCGCGGTGCACTCGGGGAGCCCTAGTTCATGTTCACAAGAGGAGGCCTATCACTTTATCATTAGCCAATCTCGACAGCCGTCAGAACTGCTGGTACTGTTAGTAAGGGAGAGCTCTCCGGGAGGCAGATTCCTTAATTCCTTCCTAGGAACCATTGGTCTAAAGAAACAATGTGGTCATACCTGCTGGGTGCTACATTGGGTGTATGCTGAAGTATAGTAATTCAAATGGAAAATAGTTAAAATTATAGAGCTAAAAGTTCAAACAATTTATGCCAGTCATATAAAAATATGTTGGTACACATTTCTCACAATGCTAAACTAAAGGTATCCTAAGGGCTAGTGGTAGAAATTCATAACATTTGTTATTTGTATTACTATTTGGGCGAGTATATTTTAAAGTTAGTTTCTATCGCTGATATCAATAATAATTAAGAGACTATCCCATGGGATATAATTAATTAAGTAAAACTTGAGACAGTGTACTTTCTGACACAATCATAATCGGATGTGTTGTCTGTACCATGGCAATGTAGTTATTATCCTTGGTCTGTCAGTACTTCTACTAGCCATTGCTTGCAAGTTTACTGCAACATTCAGCGTAACAAGATGTTGCAGGTTTCCTCCTGCCCTAAACTGACAAGCAACTTGACAGTGGCTCTAAACACCAATTTAGAAAAAAATAATTTAAAATATAATAAATCTCAAAATATAACTGCATTACACCCTAGATACTTGTTTATGATAGTACATACATGTACATGTACTACAATATCAATTGCTAAATTTAACATGCATGTTACGATGTACATTAATTTATACACATGAAACGGTAGCTCACCAATATATCGGACTGATATACATATAAAGTAGAACCCTGCCTGACCATGCAAGTTTAAAGTGAATGAAGAAGTCTTGCTTGTAAAGTACAGTAAAACATGGTAATGCTCATGTTCATTTGAACATGTCATTCAACTGTTCTGAGTTTTCCATCTTTAACCCTCTCCTTGCTTGATTAGGTACAGACACTGCTCGTTTGGGCATCTCCAGTATCTGAGTATGGAGTGTTAATCCAAATAATTATTACCATATTTCGGTCGGCTTGTTACTAATACTATAGCACAGTGGTAGATTATTGGACTACTATAGTTTGGCATGAAATGCATTAACTCCCCTATGTCGTAGATTATCTCGGTAAATACTTCATGGAATGAAAAACAGAAAGAAAAAATGTTTTCTTATGATTTGATCTAACCAAAATGAAAACTTAAAAATATTGCACCAGTAATAAAAAATCTGTTTATATAACGATCACCAAATATTTGGACTAAGTATTATTTTATGCCGAGGGGGCAACGTTTGAAAGAAGGAACATGCAAATAGGCTGAATTTGCACGTGCAGGTATGTGAAGAGGAGCATCAGCACGTGCAAATCAAGCTTTTTTACCCGTTCCCTCTTTCGAACATGTTCCCTCTGCATAAAATAATACTTAGTCGAAATTTTTGGCAATCATTATATAAACAAGTTTTTTTATTACTGGTGCAATATTTAATTTTTTAAAATTTTGGTTGTCAAATGAAATAAGAAAAAGAAGTTGTTTTTTTTTGTTCATTCCATGAAGTATTTACCGAGATAATCTATGAAATAGGGGTGTCAATGCATTTTATGCCAAACTATAGTAAGTTAGGCCAAAGGTCCTGAGTTCTAACCTACGCTGGCGCCCCAGGGCTGGAAAGGAAAGATAGTAGGACAGGTAGTTTCCACAGATGGACAAGTGAATATCCTAGATATGTCTGACAAGGTCCTCAATATTTAATGTAGAGCCTTGTATAGCGGTGTATGAGACATGACATCAATATTCATGGAAGTTATCGTTCTGGCACGATGACTGTCGGTACCGGGTACTGTGCAATACATTCTTTGGTTTGTCAGTACCAGCCTCTGCCTGTAGGTTTACTGCAACATTTATCCCCCTTCTCTCTCTCTTCCTCCTCTCTCTCTCTTCCTCTCTTTCTGTCCCTATCCCTATCTCTCTCAATTCAATTCTTCTTTTTTTTTTCCTTTAACTTTACAGTTAATCAACATAAACGTAACATATAATATTATGATTTGATTTAAACTTAAAAAGAACAAACTGTCTCTCCTCTGTCTATATCTCCCTCTCCTCTCTCTGTCTCTCTTTCTCCCCTCAACCCCTCCCTCTCTCACTCTCTCCTTCCTCCCTTCTCTCTCTCCCCCTCTCTTATATTTCTTTCTCTAATTCTTTCCCTCTATTTCTCTCTCTCCTCTTTCTCTCTCTCACTTTATCATCCTTGGTCTTGTCAGTACCAGCTGGTGTTTGCAGGTTTACTGCAACATTCAGCGCTACGGATGTTGCAGGTTTCCTCCTGCCCTAAACTGACAAGTCGTGATATTAGTGAAAGATTCTAGAAAGCGACTTTAAACCCCAATTCAAATTCTCTCTCCCTCTTTATCTTTCCCTACCCCTCTCTCTCTCTCTCTCTCTCTCTCTCTCTCTCTCTCTCTCCTCTCTTTCTTTCTCTCTCTTTTTTTTTCTCTCTCTCCATCCCTCCTGCAACCACCTGTCGAAGAAATGTGTACAGCTTTCTGACCCACATAGGAGGCAAAAGGTATTCACCACAGTGTCTGCTTACATTCCCCCCTCATCTAATCTCCAGGCAGTAGATTACCCTGACACAGTAAATCTTTGCCCACCAAATATTGCATACTGTACATTAAAAGGCCAGCGGACTGTTTGCAATTTGATATTAATCTACCTGGGGATTATGAGATTATTTTAGGCTTGTTTGGACTTTTTTCACCCAATAATATTTGGCTTGACCAGTTATGTGAGATGGGTCAGGCTGGTCTGATAACAATTGCCTGCTGTGAATTTTATTTTAGTGTATTAATTTTATACTGTAATTGGATGTCACTTTGCAGATGTCACTTTGCAGAAATGTCACCATAAATATGCACATGATATTTATATATTCCATTAGAATTACAAACCTGCATACAAATTGCTTCTTTACAATTTTAAAGATTTTAATAATTCTAATCATGATTTAGAAAAGCAAAAATTGCTGAAAATGTGATATGATAAAATCTATATACTGTATCACCATGTCCACTATTCACCAACTACATGTTCAGACAGTTTTATTTTAAGTTTTGTTTTATGGTTAAACATGCTATGTATGATCTCTTGGTGGATATGCAAACTTTGTGAAATAATATTCTCCTTACTCTCTTCCACTAACTCACATATTATCAATCCTGCAGTTAGACAAAGGTATTGCTCCTTTCTAGCTGTTCTGTCTGTACTTTCTGTCCGAGACATGCTCAGTTACAAAGGATCAACACCGCACAGTGCAACTGCGCATGTCTCGGACAGAAAGTACAGACAGAACAGCTAGAAAGGAGCACTACCAAAGTTGCTTTGTCTCCATATTGTCTCCATATTTTCAAATATTGCGATACTGGTACTCCCAGAAATTAATTTAGGGAGTATTATGTGAAATTTAATAGCAGTTGTAGATTAGTTTTAAAATAGTTCAAATAGCTAAACGGCGTAGTAATGGCCCCATTTACCATGTTTACTATCAGACATTTGAAATTGATTCTGGTCGGAAGTGGCCAAAATCGAATGGCAATGGGACAGTCGAAAAGAAAAGAAAAAAGGAGTTAAGAAACATCAAGATATTCATAAATAAACATACCTAAGCCCATATTCTAAAATGATCATCTCCAATTAAACGATCTTTCATTTTTTATTCTCTGTAAAATGAGGTCTATTTAAAATAAATAAATAAGTGATACTCGACCATAAACAGTCCACATATTTTATCATTATGTAAGAGTTTTCATCACTGCCAGATTTAATATCTATGCATATTTCTCAGTTTTTATTGCGTAAATTATGCGGATACGCGCCTTATCTGGGCAACTGCATATATGGATTTCTGGACTATCCTGCAGTGATCATCTAATTAATTAAATAATGATTATGATATGTTAAAAATAATTTGTGAAAATAAATGTTAAAAATAATTTATGAAAATAAATCCAGGATAATTTTCCCCAATTATATTTACAAGGTTCTTCAGCTTTTCTAATTGGTGTTATTTCTGACTGCTGAGTCCTCCAGCAGGTGCTTGTGTTTAGAACTAACTAGGTAATAATCTAAACAGTTCTATCCCTGTTCTGTACAGTTCTCTACTCATGGTATGTAGCTTAAACCCTGCCCACTTAAACATCACCGATAGTAACACCTGTCACAGTAATCAGTATCTGGGATAATGTTAAATGTATGTTGCCAATGATTACCGTGATTATATTTAGTACTTATGGGCAATCATGTTCGTAATATTTAATTATCGCGTTCTTAACATGTAACCTTGGTAACAGTCCCTAATGAAGTATGATTATTTTTTTCTGTCAATATCTTCACGTCCTGGGTCTATTTCCAAGAATCGGTAAATCATGATTATCTCCATCTATCTGGAAGTGTACAGTGGTCATGGTAACCAGTGTGTAAGATGTAATGAATGTTTTTCTTGTAATCGTATACACTTTCTGTGGACAATTGTTTCTGTATCGTGTTTCCTAAACTATGTCGCAAATACACTGTGCCACAGTTTGCGACCCTGACATTGACGAGCCAAACGTCATAGTGCCACTACTTGACAAGTTGCTGTAATGATTCAATATTTAACTCGTATGAATATTAATTTACTACTTCCTTAATAATTCTTCAAAAGAGTAAACTTTTTCTTCAAGGACATCATTCTTTTTCCGTCATGACAGATTAATTTTGCTTTCTGTAGCAGTCTCTGTATGAGGCAGGGGTTCTAGCTTACCGGTACTTGAGTGCGTGAGTATTTTGGAATTTAACATGGTACAGTGTAGCTTCATTATTTATGGTTTAAGTGTTACAGCTGTGATTTCATAATAGTTACTACCGTATGAAATTCACGTTTCTGTGTAATATTTTGGGACTATCACAATTATTTGCTTAGTAAGCAAATTTTTCATGTATCAGAAGTGCAATCATGGGTGCCAATTTTTTACATGATCTTACGGATATGGAATGTTCCGATCTTAATTACGGAGTATTCCAATCTGTAAATACAGTGTTCCGGGGTTCCCACACACATGTGTCAGAACATCTCTATGTTGTGTGTCAGTCAGCCTGGCCTACCATCTCCACAGTTTCCTGTGGTAAATCAGAGCCACATGGGCACAGCATGGGCACCGCATGGCCACCACATAACCCAGACCGGTGCCTGGGCGATTCCACACTAGTACACCCCCCAGCGTAAGCCCTTTAACAGAAACATCTGTTTTAATGACAGGAGGTGTAGGCATTCTGAACAATGTTTAGGAGCTGGTAGCAGGATAAACATGATAAATAGTTTATTGGTGATAGGTTTTTATCATATTTGACGTTCCTGTACCAGATTTGTAAATTCATGCTCCCTATCCCCTATCAGCTCCCTATCATTCACTATCTCTCCTGTTTCTTTCTCTTTCTCTTCATTTTCTTTCTCCTTTCTTCTTTTTCTTTTACATCCATCCTGCTTCCATCTCTCTCTGCCGGCTTCGTGGCGTAATGGTTAGAGCGTCGGCCCGGAGTTCGATCACAGGTCGCATCATACCAAAAGACATTAAAAGGTGGTACTTGTTGTTTCCCTGCTTGGCTCTCAGCATTAAAAGGGGTAAAGCAAGGACTGGCCAGCTCGGAGTCTGACTGTGTCTGAGTGGGGTATCATTGTACTATCTGCAACATGATATTCTAAGTGAACTAGCACTATAAAAAACTGGTTGAAATCCAGACTAGTCAAGCAGTACATATATGCATGCAAGTCATGATATTAGTGAAAGATTCTAGAAAGTGACTTTAAACCCCAAACCAACCAACAACTCTCTTCTCTCTCTCTATACCTCTCTCTCCCTCTCCCTCTTTCTCTACCTCTCTCTCTCTACCTCTCTCTCTCTCTACCTCTCTCTCTCTCTCTACCTCTCTCTCTACCTCTCTCTCTCTCTCTCTCTCTCTCTCTCTCTCCCTCTACCCCCTCTCTCTCTCTCCCTCTCTCTCTCTCCACAAAATATACATGAATTGTAATCTAACAGATGTAATATATATCGAGGAATGGTAAATATTTGAATATGAAAGGAATAAATATGATTGCGATCATCCACCTTTTTCCTATTCTCCAAAATGTAGCCAGCTTTACCTTAGTCTTCCTGTTTATGGTTGATATTTTGAACAGGACTATTTCGGTAAAATTAGGTGTCAGTTTTCGTAATACATTTTGACTCAACTTTGACATTTTATAATTTGACTCATGTGGCGCTGTACCCACCGCATATACTATGACTGGTCTGTCTCATAGACAGAGATGTGCAGACAGAACTGACCGCAGTCTGGTGGTGTCTGTCTGTGTCTGTCTCACCCCAGGTCATCTGGTGCATATGGCCACCTGTAGTGTTTGATTACTGACTAGCCAAGCATGCTGAACTGTAGGCTGGCGCATCACCAAAACAAGAACTTTAAAGGTACACAGCCATTACAATTTAAGCCGACTTTGAGATAATTATGAATCTTTCTGTATATCATTTCTGGGAAATTGAGGTTCATATGTACTGTATACAGCAGTCCTTTAAGTTTAATTTATTTATTTGTTTTTGAATTGGGGTTTAAAGTCGCTTTCTAAATTCTTTCACCAACTACTTTAATATCTAGATACTTGTTCCTATGACATGAATAGTCCATTCATCTTTACTTAAAAAATTAAAACAAATTAAAATATTAAATAACTAAATCAAAAATTATATATCAACATGTGCGAAATAATAAATGACGATTTTCTTGAAAAAAACGTACGCCATTTACACACATTGTCATACTGTCCTATTTACTAGTTAGGTATTTCCAGTTTTCCAGTAACCATGTATGCTTAAATCAACATATAATAATAAATTTATATATTTAAATAATAATATAATAATCCTAGTAGTAGTAATAATAATAATAATAATATTATAAGTAATCCTCATGAACCTAAACCTGCCTAAAGGAATTATCTTTTTGGGTATGTTTATTTAGGGATCAGAGGTCAACTGTCTGTTTGTCTGGAATGCAGACATTCTGAGAGACAAAGCTTTGCTTCGTTTGACAACTCTGCTAAAATGTTCTAACTTCTATCTGCGATTCTGTGTTCAATCCCATTGGTTTCTAATATTCCTGCAGATCGTTTCACAGCATCAGCTAAGAATGCGACCCAGCTGTACGAATCACAATGGCACTATTGTACAAGGTGTGACGCTCTTAAAGGCATCATATTTTCTCTCACCCCATGAGAGCCATATAGAATGTTTTTTTCATTATTTACATGCACTGCTGATCTCTGTACAATCTTAACACAGTGTGTGATCTATTTATAAATGTTTACTCATAACCATGGAAACTGGAGAAAAAAATGAGTAAATTAATTTTATTTTAAAGTGAGATATTAGGTTAACCCTAATATTATTCGCATGTTTGGTAATTTAGTGATTAAAGGCATAATATCACAGTCTGACACACATTAAGTTGTCGTTTTGGGCAGAATTGTAGTTAAAAATGCAAAGTA
>JAUTBV010146719.1:0-10936 GCA_032361325.1 Lepetodrilus fucensis | reverse complement strand
TTGTTTTAATCTCTTAGCTTCGTACATTGTATCTTGCTCTATTGTTAATTAATGAATTTTACTGTATTATTCTGTAATAACAAGAAATCCAAATATATTTTCAATGGCCGCCAACCAACATTGTCTTTGTCACATATCAGATTGTAAAACTCCCACAAGGGTAATTATGGTGTATATACCCACATGTTATTGGTCAGATAATCCATTATGAACAGTTATTCTTCGTGTGGCTCAAATAATGTAAGCAGCCATTTTCATTTTCAAAATGGCCGCCATTAAATGTAGTTTTAAGTCACATTTTAACTTGCAAGATAGATCTATAGGGCCCACCATCTACTCCAGAACCGCAAAGAATGGTAGCATTCTGTTCAGTGCACACTCCTCGTTGATAATTTGACATGTTACCAAGACAATGGTTGGGTTACACTATACATTTTGCACTTTCAAAAATGGCCGCAAAAAGCAAAAATATGGGCGATCACATATATTTTCAAAATGGCCGCCATTAAATTTTGTTTTAAGTTACATTTTAACTTGCAAGATAGATATATAGGGCCCACCATCTACTCCAAAACCGCAAAGAATGGTAGCATTCTGTTCAGTGGACACCCCTCGTTGATATCCTCGCACTATTGCAAGCTCAAGGCGCTACAATTAGATTAATCTCGAATGGAACATGCTTAAACTGATAAATGCAATTGATATGTTTCATTAGATGACTCGACACTGGCATGTTTCAGGTGTGCGACCCTACACGTGTAATATCTGCAGCAGGGCGTTCACACAGCGCTGCTCCCTGGAGTCGCACAGCAAGAAGATCCACGGCATCAAGTTGCCGTTTGGCTTCAACGAACGCAGGGTGAAAATGCACGTGTGTGAAGAGTGCGGATACTCGACCTCTGACTCCGTAGAACACATCCGGCATTTGACCGAGCAGCACCCCAACAACTCGGCGCTACTTCGACGCCATGACGGACGACTTTTCAAATTCAGGAGCAGAAAACAAAATGAATGCATGGAACCGGATCTTCTGGAGGCGGTGGCCTGCTGATTGCAGTTTATATTTGTATGCTCATCATCATGCTTGTGATAGTGTTTTCACTTTTCTAGATCTCCGGTTTCACTGTCGACGCCAAATGTTATATTTTTGTCAATGGACATCAGTTCTCTTTCATGTGTAACTAACGTCGTAACGATAGCTATTTGGGACCTCAATTCATATTCTGCTCTGGGATAAGAGAGCCATGGTGAAATAATGGCCGTGTGGATAAGCAATAGCTTGCTCGGGTAGTCAGTCACATATTGCTCACATAGAACCTTGCACAATGAAACACTGGTCGATGCCTTAACCAAACTGTGGGATACCTTGTCAGTCACGCTATTAAAAGAGATTCCCTATTAAATTCCATACACTTTGTATGTAAATACATTTGTATAACGTTTTCTTGGCGGCAGTATGTGCATTTACAGGTGGTATGTGTATATACCACTCTTCACAGAATTATCATATTCTACAGATCCAAGCATGTAGTGTGTAGAAAATGTGCATATTAAGTTGTGTATATATTTTAGAAAACCAAAGAAAATCGTCAGTCACAGAAATATATTGACTATGCAGTTATATCCTAGGATCCCTGTTTCACGACGGCCTCCTAAAGTTATGACCCAGTTTATCACCTCCTAAGTTAGATGTCGATTTAATTTAAGAAGGGATAAGCCTTTACTTGTGACGTCGTATAACTATATAGTTAGGAAAACGTCGTGAAACAATATGTCTAGGAGATTCTACCCCATGTGTCAAAACCCCATTTGCCAGACACCAATTTGTTAGATAGTTTGTTAGACAGTGTAATTGGTTTGATTGGCTGGCCTCCCTATTGCTATAATGGGATAGCCCAATGAGCTTGGTATTTTAAAAGTAAAGTCATTGTTTAATTGATGGTAACACTTGCGTGGGATAGCCCAGTGAGCTTGGTGGTATTTCATTGATGGTAAAAGATGGTAAAAGACAACCTAGGTTCCAATGTGGTACATTTATTTGACATTATTTAATAAATAAGTCAAAATTAATGAAAATTCTCCTTCATTTTAAATTTGTTATCTTGAAAAATTGGCTAGAATTTCAATAGATAAGTGTAATTAAGATATAAAGAGTATTGCTTATTACTTCACATACATGATCAAACTAATTAAAGTGTAATAGCTTGCAAAATCTTTCAAAAATGTTACATTTTACTATACCACCCCCTACATTTTCAAAAATAGTAAAGACCAGTTATTAAATTTGAAAAATTAAATTAATGGCATGTATTGATATCAATCCATTAGATAATAGTAGTAATGTTAGATACAGTATAAGGTTCCAATGTAGTACTTTTTTTTCTGAGGTTATTTAATAAATGTGCCAATATTAGTGAAATATTATGCGTCTTATAAATCGACTTATCGTTCTGTTATTTGTATTGGGCCGTGCCCATTATTCACATAGGTAATGGACTAGCGATTATTTGGGTGCCTGACAGATGGGAGTCTGACAAATGGGAGTCTGGTGGGTGTCTGACAAATGGGGCTCTGACAAATGGGGGTGGGGGGGGGACACCGGTGAAACAAAAACGCCAATGGACACTTTCTACTCAAAATATTATAGACTTTTCGTACTTTTTTCGAGATACAGTACGCCTTCTGTAAAATACGAGTCGATTTATCTAAATAATGGCGTGTAAATTCGTTTTAAATATATATATATTTATGGTGTGCGGTAACTAAACATTTTGAGTTTTGGTGTGGAGACACAGATACATTGATTCATAAGTGAACTTGATCTGAAGGTTCCAATAGGATACAATTCAAGTGCAAGTTCTCAACATTATAACAACATACATCCATTAAATATATAGTGATTATGTAGCAAGATCATATGCACGATTTAAAGTACATTAATTCCATGTTATGAGATGCATGTCGAAGTACCTATTTATTTTAATGTGCTTGACAACAACACCAACAGACTGAGAACAATTGAAAGTACAACATAACAGACCCTCGTAAATAATGTTTCTGTCACGAAAGTGCACTAAATCATCTATGCTTTTACGTTAGCTTGGCCATGAAGACGCTACTTTAGTAGCAGCCTTGAATTGGCCCTGATATTCATCATATTTCTTGATGACACGATGCATCAAAAGTGTACACATTGTCATCTTTAAATTCTTAGTGATATTTTCTAATATATATTAATATCATTGACGAGTCACAGATTATGTAAATCATTGACGTTCCAGTTGGCTGGTTCTCTTGAACTGCAGTCATGTATATATCTAGTGAATATATCTATTCATCTATCTTCAAATCTATATGATTATTATTTCCATTGCATTTATATCCGGACAGAGTAAACTTGCATCAGTACCGTGATGCTATACACGGCTAGGATGTCTCAGAACACGAGTGAAATAGGAATAGTTGGGGTAAACACAAGTATACCATTGTATACACGGCATAAGAGCGACGCATGTGGCATAAGGTAATAAATGTCAGAATCTGATTGGGCCAGTATCCACAGTGTGCATCGTGGATATTTGCCTGTATGTTCTGCACCCGGTCTTGCGGATACAAGTAAGATGCGACGCGCTGATAAGACCTCAAGACGTTAAGGTTATTGTTTAAACTTGCCAATAGATGACAATGATGTGTTGTAAGTTTCTCCATCACTATGTATGGGTAGGATCACTCTGATGCTATCTACAGTGTTGCAGACCAACGGAAGGATTTATCTGTATCGACTGAGACAGCACCAGAGAGATGGTCGTAGATAGCACTAAAACGGTTTATGTATGGTAGCGTACATTTACGTGTGTAAAGAAATAGGATAGTATACGGGTAGGATCACACTGTAGGTGTGTTGTCGCTTGAAATTAGCATTAGTTCTCAAGCATTTACGGTTGAATCCGTCCTTGAGAAGGACAAATGGTCGTAGACATGACTAAAGTAGTTTGTGTAGGGCAAAATAAGTTAAGTGTCCGGGCAAGGACATTTGAAGTGGCTAGTCAAAGATAAACCAGGAAACCCGAGGTAAACGTGACCTGCAAGGATCTTGGCTGATCATGTTAAGATCCTGAAACAGGACACCGCCAACACCTTGATAAGTAGCAAATATGTTGGCATACAAATGATCTAGAATTGTATTTTGATTTACTGTAAAATGATATTAATCATACTTTGCATTGTATTACCACCACATGTATTCAGATTATCAACGACCATAAATCCAACTATATTATTTTCTATCATAATTGGTCAATTCCGGAGTATCATTGTTCTGCTATAGCTCACGTAATTTACTTCTATTGTAAAACCATGGCGTATGCCCAGACTACCGTACGCCCATGACTACCGTACGCCCATGATTTACGACCAGACTACAGTACGGAAACCTCCCCTTCTCTCCATGTACAGTTGATCAATCAGATACTCGCCGGGAAAACTGGTTTCTGAACTTTATTGCAGTACGGTTTTCTGTGTACTAGTAAGTGTACTGGAAAGTCAAACCGTTATGCGCGATTGGCCATATTTTGTTCTCATTGTGGGTCGGAAACCTGGGCGTGTGATCGCCAACGAGGGAGGCGTGGCCACCGACCGCGTCAGCTCACGCTGCTACACCGCCGCTCTTCCGAACATGCCTTCTGTTTAAAACAAACATTTCCATCGATGAAGCGCTGCAACGTGGGGATAGAAACTATTCTTTTATGATTTTTACTTGCTTACACAAACTGCTGAAAGAGTAGACGTGGGCGTTGGGAAAGTGCCACGGATCCAGAATAATGAGGGCGTGGCCGAGAGGCTTTATATCAACACACCTAGACATCCACAATAGGAAATCAAAGATTTCAAACTAATATTGTAGATATTTACGAATACTTCATTACGTATTAGTATGGATGTGGGCGGGATGTAGCGCAGTGGTAGAACGTTGGACTTCGGAGCCAAAGGTTCCAGGTTCAAATCCCGTCCCGGGGGCAATGCAGTTATCATCCTTGGTCTTGACAGTACCAGCCTATACTCGCAGGTTTACTGCAACATTCAGCACTACGGATGTTGTGGGTTTCCTCCTGCCCTAAACTGACAAATCGTGATATTAGTGAAAGATTCTAGAAAGCGACTTTAAACCCCAATTCAAGAAAATAAAAATAAAAATATGGATGCGGTCGTTAAAGATAGTTCATAGCGTAGCTATACATATTTATATTTGCTGCCTCCCTAACATGTTGATTTCTGAGCCTGCACGATGCACTAGTTTACAGTATTGACTCACTACGAATTTAGATACCGTAATCTGCATGAACATTAGTAGGCTAATACGATAAGTGACAATGAGAAAGCACACACACTAGTTAAGTAGAATAGTAGTAATCCTTCTAAAACACTATTTCAGTTCAAATTTAGATATGGCCAATACCTATTTCCGAACATACCAGCTCGCCATCGAAAATAAGACAGTTTGAACCATTATATCTCGTATTTTGTGAGAGGTTTGGAAGGAAACACTGAAGCAAAATTTATCTTGTAACCGTAGACGCCATTGAATGGTATCCCGTATCAAATCCTTCACTGGAGGACGGTTCTCGACGGCGACAACGCTTAATCCACCAGATACCGTATCAGTGCGTTCCTTGAGATGACAAACCAGGGTTGTCAGCTTCCTGGTAGATTTGTTACGGGTTTGCAGAGAACTTGTTGCTATTGCTGTAGACTACGAGAGCTATTCAGTTTCCTAATAGTTCTATTGTGTATGTAACCCGTTGTGTGGGATGCCATGTAGTAAACATATCACTGGGTGTTAGCATGCCACCATCCGATACATGCCACCAGGCAAATACAATTACCTACTTCCTCTCCTTCTCTTCCTCTCCCTCCTCCACTTCCCTACTCTCTCGATCTATAGTATCCACTCGCTTTCTCTCTACCCCCTCTCTCTCTCTCTCTTTCACACACACACACACACACACACACACACACACACACACACACACACACACACACACACACACACACACACACACACATTGACTCTCTTTCTAACTCTCTGTCCGTCTGTTTCTCACGCATTCACTCTCTCACTCGACCAGTTATAATTGATGAAGTCTGAAGCATCTACACTAATTTGTCGCCATAATCAGAACATATATATATATATATATATATATATATATATATATATATATTCCATTGAAAGCTAATCCAGATCGTGAAGATGGTTCGTGCGTAACTGTACTCAGTGGCACTGCACATTGCTTATAATATAATAACTTAAGATAAGACGTAAGCATAGCTTACTATATTGTGTCCATAGAACATGTATTATAAATAATAGTGCACATTAAATTGTGCATACATGTTATTATTATGTGCCCTCTTGTGCCATATATAAGCTTACTTGACATTAATAAACAATCTATGGTACATGTACTTACAATAATAACTAGTTTTACATATTAAATAAAAATCGTCTTGTGTATATTATACGAATTCGTCAAGCCGTAAAATTAACGATAGGTAAAGACGTGCCTGTCAGTCAGACCAGAAGGGGCGTGTCCTGCAATACGGACCGCCCAAAATCCCTAGTTTCCGTCACGGGCGGACGGTCCAGCCGTCGTTCAACAAGTGTGTGGAGGACCGATACATCATTCTGTTCATATCAGAGACATGTGTGAATGTATACCGACCGCTATAGTTGTGTCTATAAACCCATATCCACTAAACGTTAACACACCGTGTAGCCGCTAGGAATGTGATCAGACATATACTATATGCCAATGTGTTCTTCCTTTAGAACACCGGTGTTCAATGAGCCTGAAACCAACTTCAGTGAAGTATGTAGACGGGGTTATACCCCACTGAATGTCTTAAGAATTTGCGAAATATGTTTCTTTAATTTTATACCCGGTGGAGCTTGTAGTAATATAAGTGTTCTCATCTAGCGTTTTTTTTTACCATGTCAGTTAATGTTAAACACACTCTTACTCTCCGTTTAGGGTCAGTGATTCAGTGTATGAGGGTAGATCTACGAGATGCAGGTGTGGAAGAAGGTGTATAAGGTTGTTTCAACTGGTTATAAATATTTTGATATTTTATTGTATTTTCAGTCACGCGACAATAAATACAAACATTTTCAAGAGCCGCTAACTTTTTCGGTACAGTGCACAATAGATGTGGTGATCATCAGGTGATAGCTATACCTCGTATATAATTACATTGAGTTTCCGATTTTCGACGATACATTCCGATTTCAACCGCTGATTTCCGATATCGTCTGTTTCATTGAAAGTTACAATCATCGATGTGAGTGAACCATTGTAAAGAAGCAGTCTATTCGGGAGGGGGTTGCATTGGAGATTTGTCAACCACACAGCGGTGGAAAGCTTTATGGAAGTACAAACATGATTGTATGTATGTCAATTGAATGTACTTTGCAGTTATAGCTAAGAACTAGTCTAAAACAAACATAAATATCTGTGATATTATGCCTTTAAGTAGGCATAATTGTGTGTTTCTAAAAACATCCGATATATATGCCAGGGTTCACACTGATTCCATACTAACGTTTTTCACTGACACTGATTCCAACATTAGTAATAGCACACGGATACCGTGATCACCACTAGGCATGAAGAACTGGAATTCAATGTTCAATGTCAAATTCTAGAAAGAAATGGGCTTTTTTTCGGAGGCAAAATTGTTGACAAAGTATGCCTAAATATTGACCATATAATATATGATAACATAGTTACCCGTATACATTAACACTGTTCTCGGACACGCAAGGCTACGGTAGTATACATCCCTAAGTATTATAGAGAAATAAGAGAGAGAAATATAGTTTAGTAAAGTGTCACAAAGGTGTACATACATATACAATGTAAACGGTAATATTAAAACGAGTTTAAATTGTAACACCTTTATAGTCATCTTGCCTAGCCCACGTGATCTAACTCCGATTCCTACGTATGGCCCCTTGGCTGCATAGCCCACGTTTTCCGGGAACATTGAGATCAAAGTTCTGCAGGCGGTGTACGTAGACCAATCAGATTCGCCCTAAGCTTCGCCTCACAACAACAAATATTTCGCGAGTCTCGTCGTCACCTCATATAAGTTGGTACTGTTCCATACACGGATGTCATATCAAAACAAGAACCTTTTCTCTTGAATGGCTACACAGGTTTTTATCTGATTAGTGCCTATCTGTTTGACATCCAATCCCAAACTTAGTTTAGATATCGCTCACGAACTTCTACAGCGAACCTTTCGCCATTTTGGACGTTTTGACAACGTTTACAAAAGGGGAGACAACTCACTCTGCCGCCAGAGTGTACATTTGCCTGCCGTATTTAGGTGGGGAATGATGGGAAGGGCTATAATGTAGTAAGCGAAGCTCGTAATTGTACCCTTCCATAGGGGAGATGCTTTATAGTAGGCTATTAGAGAAAGGTGTGAGTCATTCGTGCAGGACGGGTTATAGAAATATTTCATTACAATCTTCAAGAAAGGACACAACTGTTCACACAGTGCGATAAGAAATAGTTTATGGCCTTTGGTTGTGTTACGAGTGGAATTCGTTCAGTGCCAGACATATTGAATATTATACTCAATTGAAGTATTTAAAATGCAAAGAATATTTGTATCTTGTCAATGTTTACCTATACTTTGATTGAACCATCGTGCGTTTCTAATAGAAATTCACTCCTTAGACATCGTGAATACTAGAATTCTACACATTAAAGTGCGAAGAAACGCTAAATAGCGAAAAATAGTTTGAATAATGTAAAGATATTTAAGATTAATATAAAGCCATGCATATGCATGCAGCTGGTTGTCAAACATGGTTCAAGTCATAGATGCATTATAAGCACTGAAGGGACAATACAACTCATAGTTGTACATTAATTCTAATAACTATTGTTTCCAAGATACATCTCACGCAATTATACACATACTAATTCTAGACTTTTAATTGGGGTTTAGAGTCGCTTTCAAATGCTTTCACGTATATCACGGCTTGTCAGTCTAGAGGAAACGTGCAACGAGAGAGAGAGAGAGAGAGAGAGAGAGAGAGATAGAGAGTGTGTGTGTATGTGTATGTGAGAGTGAGAGAGAGAGAGTGAGAGAGAAAAAGAGAGAGAGAGAAAGAGAGCAAATTATCCATCCAAAGTTAAAAATAATTTAATATTCCAACATGACAAATAGTATAGTAAGTTACCATTAATAGTATACGTGTACATGTAACTTGAGCAATATGTAGGTTACTTTCTTATGGAGGCTAATCCTTACAAAATTGAAAAGAAATACTTAACAAAATAGCAGTCATTAAGTTGTATACGTTTGAAACTAATATATGTTGTAAAAGTACCCCGATCCAGAGTTCGTTGTCAAAGTGTTATTATTGCAACAGAATACTCTGATACAAAATGGACACGTTTATTGAAACCACCGGAGCGGATAAGCTGTGGAGGGTGGCGTCTAATTTCTAGAAGCAAGAATATCTACCATGATTAATTACAGACAAGACACTTGAGTAACAATCCTTTACAATCGCTACATTTCCATTGTCTGTTCGCCGACATCATGCTACCATGTCCAGAATGTCAAATGAGTTTCCGTCGGCATCGTCAGACGTTTTTGTTTCTTCTCCAGTAGCCACGAAAACAAATTACCACGCCGGAACAAATACCGTTATCAGAAGGCGATACCTTTTCTATACAGAACGTGTAATTTGCTTATACCACTGGCTAGACGTATGCGGGTACGATTATTGCCACACGGGTGGTGTGTGTCACCACGCAGTCACCATGCAGTCACAGTCACCACGCAGTCACAGACTTTAAGACATAATTTTGGAGAATACACGATTAATCACTGCACAGAGAATAATGGATTATTCTGACGAAGAAGATAGTATAAATGTATTATCATTATTATTATTATTATTATTATTATTATTATTAGTAGTAGTAGTAGTAGTAGTAGTAGTAGAATAATAATAATAATAATAATAATAATAATAATAATAATAATAATAATAATAATTATAATAATAATAATAATAGGGTAATGATTAAGATATTGATAAAATGAATTTATAATTATAATTAGTCTTATGTGTAAAGAATATATGAAAACACCAAGCCATATTGGATTATGCGATACTCTTAAATATACTGTTATTGTGCATACCGGTATATTTAGAACTAAGCAAGCTTTCAGGCTTTACATCTCTGGCTGAAGTGTATTCACATATCTTGTGATAGATAACTGATGAGGCGAATAGTTACGCGAATACAATGTTAATATACGGTGAATGCCACTTCAAGAGAATACTAACCTCATATTTTAATATCTATACTTACTACCTCGATCGTCGTGTGCTAAATTATGCATGAAATTGAACGTAAAGAAGCGAGCAGGCGGAGAGAAAACTGTATAAAGGTGGGGTTATTTCTTGTAGACGGAGGTTCCCCACACAGGAGACATTCAATACAGCTGCCTGCAGTTGTATGACCTCAGATGAACAGCCATGACCCGAACTTCGTTACGCGTAAATTATGATAACATACAACGACAATGCCAATGTGCGCCTGGATGCAAGAGACGTACACTCATGGATGCTCTCAGGTTCTCTGTCATCCATCAAGAAATCAGCCGAGCTAGAACATGCTTCACATCGACACATGCAATTCACGGGAACATAAGTGACCACACTTTCAGTGTGCATTCTTAATAGAAAAGGACAGTAATGATAGCGCAGATATGCATTGTCGTGAGGGGAACTCTTGTATCAGTATTAGATATATGTCCATGCCGAGTTTGTTATAGGTTATAAACCACTAAATTATTTGAATTTCCCGCCAGACGGAGGTTTCGTACCCAAGTCAGTACAGCATAG
>JAUTBV010146708.1:0-10937 GCA_032361325.1 Lepetodrilus fucensis | reverse complement strand
TATTGATAATGGCGTCATCGAATGTTAGGCCTATTACTGCCGCTTCAATCAATGAGCAAAACTTAGGGCTTCAATTTCCGCGCTGACTTTGATTCCGTGCAAGTTACCTTTGCGCGTAAAGCGCGTAATATAAGTCCGTGCGTAATATAAGTCTTTTACAGTATACGGTTTATAATTTTCTCATGAAACATCAAATAAAAGAACAACTTAAACATATATATAAAAATATCTGACCTGCAGCAAGTTGTATGGACAATAGTATGTGGAGATAGATAGAAATTACACACATTTCTTATAAAAATGTACGCAACAACTGACCTAAACAAGTCCACAAAATAATTATTCAAAAACTTCTTTTACAAATTTAATAATTTCTATTTTCACAAATGTACTGGATTACATTTCATAAGAATAAACATTAACATTAAAAAATTCTGGTACCTGTTGGCCTTCTGTTGTGTTGATGACGAGAGTTCCCTCCCCTTCTTCTTGAGTGGTGCCGCCACTAGCAAGTGTCAGCTGTAATCGTGCTCTCTTATTGGATGGCTCGTCCCCCTCCTCGCCTATCAGGAAAGAGATAAAAAATTTACTACAAAACCAGACTGCACCATGATGATTATAATGCACCACGATAATAAGATACAAATCAAGTTACCTGTAGTGTCATTTCATTTCATTTATCAAATTTATTTTCCCCTAGTTTTCCATTTTATTATTTTAATTTTATTTTATGTAAATCACTACCATACAAAGTCATGTACATCACTGCAGGACAACGTGGATAAAGTACCTGGCGTCAAATGCTGTTGCTGGGCGAAGAGTTGTGCCTCGCTCTCGGCCGTGGCATCTTCGCCGTGGGTGGTGCGCTTGTGCATGGCCAGCGTGGACGTCTGGCGGTACGTCTTGCCGCAGTGGCTGCAGATGTACGGCTTGGAGTGGGTGTGCACCACGTGGTGTTTGTACAGACTGGAGTACTCTGTGAACCGCTTGTTGCAGCCTTGCACCGTGCACACGTACGGCTTCTCACCTGTGGGGACACACACAGATTTGTTAGGATTGTCAGTAGGAGTACTTGATTACTCTGCCGGCGTACGCCGCTTTGCGCGCACATAAATACGGGCATTTTCGATTTTGTTGTCGGAGTGCTCGGAGCACGAGGATTTCTAAATAGAACGCTGCGGATCGTTGTCGGAGTGTGTGGTGACGTCATGAATTTATCCGACAACGAGGATATTATAATCGAAAACGCCCAAGTAGTTTAGTCGCCGGAAGTAACTCAAACGGCAAAGCAAAAAAAAGCGCAGGTAATAGTTCTGAGCAACGGGCCCCAGGTCAAGATTGGTTTCATAACACTGATGTTTACCTGTGAATCGTACAGAAAACTGTCACACAGTTTTACGGTGTTGTGTTTCTCGCCACTAATGCCAGATTACCCCCGGTTAAAATACAATGGTCATTTGTGTCCATTGGAAAGCTGTCGATTTTATTTAGCGAATGTACAGTCGATCTTTGATACACAGCCGCATGCCTCCGTTCCATAGAAGGGTGGTAGTTCTTACACCCACCACGAGAGTCGTAACTGTATGTCAATGTCTAGAAGTAACGACTCACACGGTGTTGCTAGTATTGTGTGGATCTGGACCCAGGGCACTAGACCTACTCAAAATATACTTCTAAATCATTAGTTAAAAAGCATATGCATACTGCTGGCCATGTCCACGAATGGTAGCCTATTAATGTGAAACAACTGTGTTAAATTCTAAATGTACTCCGGATCACGAAACCTGCTATTCTGAAATATATCTTGTCTTGTCTTGTATATTAGTTCCTTATTTAATTTTCGGCGGCAGCTATTGGATAGGTCAAGGCTGTTGTAGTCATATCTTTATCAAACAGAACAGAACATGTTACTTGTTTTTGCTGTAATATATTTATTAAACTTAAACATAACAAAATAGGATTCTTGAATAATTTGATCAAAACATCGACTCATTACGCAATATAGTCTAATAGCGTAATATTGTGTATACTAATGCTAAACAACGTAGCAATACTGTCCCCAATAATCTATAGTGTCGGCGCAATTTATCAGTGCCGTATTGAAAGCTATATATTGTAGTGAGGGATATGACCACTTTTTGGCATTACACAAGTATTTACTGGCAAATGTACACCACAGGAGAAAATATACCAATCTTTTGTATTGTACCCGTGGGGTAATACGCGTCTTTGACTGATGGAGGCGTGTCAGCATATACTGACGCTGATTGGTTACGTTATAACGACCTTCCCTGAAAACAGCGCGGTGATACCAATGCTCCGAAGACGGATACCGATTGACCCGTTCCAATAGACATGTTTTTTTTTCTATAGCCAAAGTCTTCGCAAATGGGTGAAAGATTCTCCCAGAGACGTTAAACTCCATATTCACTCAGTCAATATAGTTAAAGAGACGTAGGGTCGTACGGATACCATTTAGCAGAGTTGTATAGTATTGACACGGTGTATAGTATCATGTGCGCTGCACACGATGATTTGCTAGATGTCATCACTGTTATACGAGTGGATGTAATACTGTCATAGTTTCACCATTCACCAAATTGGTTTCACCAATGCATTGATATAAGGCTAGCGTAGCATGCAACATGAGTGTATTTCGGTTACACATAAGTAAAGGGGGCATAGCACAGTTTATCATTATGAACGGTGGCTGTATAGTCCGTAGACAAAAGTACGTTTTGCACACGTTCCATTGTCTGTGCCATAGTGTTGTTGTATGTTAAGTAATATTCGTGGTATTTTCTTCCAAATGAAGTGGGTTCCATGCAGTTTAATTGCAATCTAAAAAGATATCATTACACCTGTGGAAGAAAACTGTCGTATGCCCCCTAACGTCTGAATATTGAACAGTTTCGAAACATGGATTTCGAAACATGATTTAGTCATTACAACTGACCGCTAATAAGACTCGACTCGGAGTGTCCCTCGACTTATAGTTTGTTCTACGATATAGATTATCAGTTACATATAACCACTATACTCTCTTAATTATATTACTTAAGACAAAGTTCGTACATAGATTATTTGCGTCGTATCCTATGCAATTTCCCTCATAAGTTGCCATAGTTCTCCACTATAGGAAGAACAAGGTAGTTGAATACAATATCCCAGATATCTGTCTATACGGCTTGCTACTGGAATTCAATCAATACCAAGGTTAATTTCTAATATAATTTCCCCCAAATACACGTAATTGCCAAATACTGGCGACGCAATTTCATCTTAAATAATATGTACGTCACATTACGCATGGAGAAAATAGCCAAGGAGAGATTGTTCATCTCTCTTACGTATAGGATATAAATCAGTCCATGCTGTTCAAATGGAACACTTAAAATAACATATTTTGATACAATGTTAAACATAACGCCCATACGTTGTGGTCAAATGTTGGCACATTGCACACAAAGTATTCCAGCATTGAAACAAATGGACAACCTTTTCTGACACATGCATCTATCCATGGATACCATATCTAACGCAAACTGGATGTGTTTTGTTCTGAAGCAAAAACGTTAAAGGGCAGCTGTTCGACTTGGAGGATGGCTGATTGGCTTCTGCTTGGGTGGCTGGACACGTTCTGGACAATTAGATGGATATATTGTTGATGTCGAATCCACATCCTAGCTGCAGCCTTTCAACAGTCAGCGGAGCAACTGAAACCAAGAAATGCTTCACTGAATTGAAAATTGAAACTGGGGTGCGTTCAATGACACAAGCACTTGCAAGCGGCTTACTCGTATGCACCGTACATGGGACATGGAACCAGTTTAGCTAAGCAGCTAACTCAGCCCTGACTGCACAGCTGGATGCTGCAAGAGCTATGACTTCATTGAAGTCCGTACCACGTGTTCAAAAAGAACTCAGGAATACAATTGTGTATTATATAATGGAAAGGCCGACTATTTCTAACCACGGCGGTATTTTATATGGGCGTAGGCCTATATATTTCGCGGCACCGGTGTGCCCTAAAACCACGTACCTGAATTTGTAAAGTCTCCGTCTCCTATGAGGTCTGCACGTGCAGCTTCCATCGCCTGCTTCATAGAGTAGAATATCCCGGAGGACAGCACCCCTGATGGTTCACCGGTTGCTGGAAATAGAGATCGAATACAGGACCATAATTGTTACAATGTATAGATCTGGATTGGGGCTACTTCAAGTCTATTCCAGTCACGAAGGACGGACGGAATTGGAAGAGAGTGATCACGGCAAAGCGGCACCATTTTTATACGAGCCAAAACGACACCAATATAGATGGTGAAAACGGCACTACGATCTTTTCTATTGACTCTTAAATTTTACTAAAAGTTACAGCATCGAGTCAATAGGAGAAATCTCAGTTAAGCACAATCTCAAACTCAAGTTTCTTTAGAGAAATCTGGGCCAGGCCAGAGGTCTCCTGTTAAGCAATGGTGTTGTCTTATGTGACTAACATTGCATTAGATGTATGCCGTTTATTACAGGGCTGGGTGCCCGGCAACACACAGCGTTGCAATAACGTTATGCAAGGTTACATATGTTTGCCGGATGGCAGATTGTAAATAAATATACGTGTTCCGTGTTTACCTTTGGATCCTCGTATTCCGATAGGGTTGATGACGTCCGAGAGCAGTTTTATCCTCCAGTCGACGGGGATGTCTTTAGCCAGGGGAGGTTTGTACTCCCACGTTCCGGGGTTAAGAACGCCGCCACTCTCAGGATGGTAGAGGACCTCCTCGGACGTGTAGCCGCCGATACCCATCATGTACGCGCCTTCAATCTGGCCAATGTCGATCATCGGGTTCAAACTGTAACCAGTAGATTAATAGCATGTGTTTTGACATATATTACTGGACTAAGTATATTCACGACAAGACTGCACATTTTCAGCATTCCGTGAAAGTTCTATATGTCTACAGTCATACAGGATGTCGAAAGTCATACAGGATGACGAAAGTCATACGGGATGCCGAAAGTCATACAGGATGACGAAAGTCATACGGGATGCCGAAAGTCATACAGGATGACGAAAGCCATACAGGATGCCGAAAGTCATACATGATGACGAAAGTCATACATGATGACGAAAGTCATACAGGATGCCGAAAGTCATACAGGATGACGAAAGTCATACAGGATGCCGAAAGTTACATAGGATGCCTAAAAGCGTTCGGATGTGTAGTTATTGATAATGCTCTGTGATATTTCTGTTCACAGTTGTTGTTGTTGTTGTTGTCATTGTAGCGCTAGAATATGTTAACATTCACAATCCCATCTCATGTTACTGGGTACATGATGCCATGACGATGGCCATAGTCATAGAGGGCCCCTAATTGTAGCTACAATTGATTGAAAGTGAAATTTTAGGGAAACGCTACAAGTGAAAGTCAAATGCATGAAACACTTCTATCGCTTGTAATACTTGAGAATCTCTTTGGTTAAAACTATTGTAAGGATAATAATTATGACCTAGTATTGATAACACTGTAGCGGATCCTTAACATTTTACTTGCAATCAATTTGTAGCTACAATTGTTCAAAGCAACGCGACCCTAGACGTCCGCACAATTCCATCTCATCCTACACAGGCTGAATACATTGGTAGAAGATGGACATCATACAGGACGTCCGCACAATTCCATCTCATCCTACACAGCCTGAATACATTGGTAGAAGATGGACATCATACAGGACGTCCGCAGTAACACCGGAAGTCTCACCTCTGTCCGCAGTCGTACAGGATATCCACCCTGTGTATGAGGCTCTCTCCTGTCAGCACATCTAGTTCCACCTCGGCCACGGCAGCAGAGTACGAGCAGTAAGCAAAGTCCCCGGGCGTGTCGTGCTTAGGCGCGGTCGAGCTGCCACGTTACAATGAATATGCCATTAAAACATCTCATAAAACACCCAGGGAATCCTTTAACAACATCCTCTTAACCGCTATGAGACCATAACGCTCTCTTTGTATGTGACAGCTATCGGAAAACAGAGCGTTATGGTCTCTTAGTGGGAAAGAGAGCTTCGTGAAAGGATACCCTGATGACTAGCGGATATTTAGTACATGTATTTCATTTTATAGTGTACGTTCTTATCAGACCCAGAGGTTGCAGTGAAGATTTATCAAACACACAGCGGTGGAAAGCTTTTTGGAAGTACAATCATGATGGTATGTATGTCAAGTGAATGTACTTTGCAGTTATAGCTAAGAACTAGTCCAAAACAACCATACTGTGATATTATGCCGTTAAAGCTAATTATACACTAGTATCATCAAATAAATAAAAGGAGACACATCGGCATTAGGAATAACCCAGATCAACTCACGCGTTTTTGGCAACGAGTACGACACCAGAGTGAGAACACGTCTTCACAAGCTTCTGCCAATCATAGTCTGGATGCTTCTCGCGGATTGGAGCCATCCTTTCTTTGAGGATTTCCGAGCAACGTAATGCCGACTGAAACATTAGCAATACAAGTATATTAGATATATCTATTATAGACTATAATGTACTTTATAGAACGTCCTCACATCAGAGCGTTATGTTAAAGTATTAATCCTAGTAACTGTATCCAGGTCCATGCATATTTTCCATAATTAACGCAAGAATGGCATTGGTGGCAATTCGCTCTCTACAGTACAACTTTACTAGATTGACTGATGTTACAAGTAGTCATACAACATATATGCTTTGCAATAGCGTAAACTGGCATACCTTTGACGAAGATGTCAATAGTTCATGTATGGAGAGAGAGCGAGAGAGAGAGAGAGAGAGAGAGAGAGAGAGGGGGGAAGGGAAATAAGGAGAGGAGAGATAGATAGAGAAGAGAGAGGGAGGGCGAGAGAGTGGAGAGAGGAGGAAGAGAGAATGGGAAGAGATGTTAGGGAGAGCGGGAGAGAACGAGAGAAGAGAGAGGGAGATAGAGAGGGGAGAGAGGGTGAGAGAGAGGAGAGAGGATTGGAGAGATGGTAGGGAGAGTGGGAGAGAGAGAGCGCGCGAGAGATAGGGGAGAGAGAGAATGGGGAGAGATGGTAGGGAGAGCGGGAGAGAACGAGAGAAGAGAGAGTGGTTGAGAGAGAGAAGAGATAATGGGGAGAGATGATAGGGAGAGCGGGAGAGAAGAGAGATCGATAGAGAGAGGAGAGAGAATGGGGAGAGAGCGGGAGAGAGGAGAGAGAGCGAGAGAAGAGAGTAATTGATTGATCTAAAGGGAACGGAAATGAGTATCAATCCTTCAGACAGGGAGATCACTGAGATGGAGAAGGGAGGGGAGGGGAGAGAGAGAGAGAGAGAGAGAGAGAAAGGGGAAGACAGAGATAGCAAAGCCTCAAAGGGCAGGAATTCAGTTCTCACCAGAACAGCCAGTTCACTGCTGATGCTTCCTCCAGTCAGTCTGGTATTTGCAGAGATGTGAGAGTTGACAGGTCGCACTTTGATCAGACTGATGGGGATACCCAGCGTACTGGCCACTGCCTGGGCTACCTGCACACCATCAATACACATACCTAGCTCATTAGATGTACTGTTTTAAGGAAGATGAGGGGCAGCATTGGGAATTCACTGACGATTGTGCATGGACACGAATTGTAAGAATGTAAGAATAGCATATACTTCCTAAATTCTGTTGTTAGTAAGACAATCTTTTTGGTTGCTGTTGTTCACAAAAATATCATATCTAATACTTAGTGCCATTTTAGAAACTTTTAAGACCCATTTTGGTAAAAATAGAAAGCAATCTTTGGAATGAGGTTAAATGTATTCACAGAAATCTGGTATAATACAGTTACACTTGTCCTTGTATTCCAGTAGCCTGCTCACTGTTATTCCTAGTCACTGGTCTATTAGAACATCTTCAGTTGCATCCAGCTGGACGGAAGTGAAGTCATACCTTTGTATAGAGGCCCTGGCCCATCTCCACTCCGCCTTGGCTGACAGTCACGGTGCCGTCGAGGGCGTATATGGCGATGTCGACCACCATCGCCGGTCCCCCAGTCACGAAACCGTACTTGCAGGGGGTCATCGTTAGACCGCGCTTCTTCCAGCGGTTGTTCTGAAGACACAACATTTCATGCATTGTGACGCTGGAAATTCAAGGGTGTCCCCAGACCTGAAGCATGTTCAGGAGGGCGCAAACCCGCGAGTACACGCGTAAAATCGCCTTAGCAACCTTCATCATTCATATGTGACGTCACGCGATAACTCGCGTAAGCTCGCCCTTCTGAACAGGCCTCTGGACTTGCATACCTGACCCCGATCCAATTCCTTGTAATCTTATTGGCCCACGTGACCCAAAATATCTTATCCACCGGCCCGAGATTACGAAACTTGATAAGAGTACGATTCCATGACACTAATCTCAAAAGTTTTGTTCACAAATCCTCATATTTAAGCTTGAGCATGAAATCGTATTCAAAAGGTTTCGTCATCTCTGGGTCAAGACTTGCAATAACCCAGTCCAAATTCATAGCAATCTGACTGGCTTACGTGACTCAAAATATTTATATATTCAGATTCTGTGTCACGTGCCCGGATTTGGGTCCTGGTCCGATGAATATACCACAAATCCATGTCCTGGTCCCGGGAATAGATCTGACCGTAAACTGTGTATATACTAAAAACGTAAATCATGGGTGATTCCAGTAGAGACGTTAAACTCCCAGTTAATGTATCTGTCTGTACGATGCAGCTGTGTACGACAGTGTTTAACTCTCTTCCTGCTGGATTAGACATCAGCACTGCTCATTAGGGCATATCTAGTTGCCTTCAGCAGGTAGAGGGTTAAGTCACCTTGTTGAATGTTTCCACATCAGCTCTCCTCCTGTCGAATTGGGAATCGTTTCTGAGTTGGCGCCACAGTTTCCTGATCGTGCAGTTCTTCAGCTGATTGCCCGAGATGTCCATCTGAGATCCGAGAAAACAATGGCAGTGTCAGCATATAGATACAGTTCCATTTTCATAAATTGCTAACAGTATTGAAATCATCCAGCTTACTACTAACAGTAGATGTGACGGAAATTAACACGATCCTATTGACCTGGGTATGGTTTCTTGAAGCTCTTGTATCTACTACGAAGCTCCTTGTATCTACTACGAAACCACAGCGCTTGCGTAGCGATCTCATATAATACATGACGATCTGGCATTTATGAGAGCGCTATGGTCTAGATCTCGTAATGGATGTGAATGAATATGTATTTATTCAAAGTCAGAGGCTACAGGCCCACGGAACATATACTACTAGTATATGTAAACAATAGTGTATATAAGAGCTTCGAGAAACAATACCTAGGAGAATGTGTTCATAATGTTAAAAGCCTTCCGCCACTATCCCTGTTCATCTAGGCATAGTTTAGTTGTCTGAATCTCTGTCCGGACTACCAGAGGTTCTCTAGGGAAGCATCCACCTCTGTACGTCAATGGATGCTTCAGAATACGTCCATAGAGTCATCTTGCCAAAGGCTTCGCTCTCTACCTCACTCATCCTTGAAGCCCCAGTTATTAGGCCTACTTAACATTTATTTGACGGATGTTAAGACTTAGTAGGCATAATGGTCGTGGTTTCGAAGATGCACATCATTATGCAAACTGCACATCACTATGCAAACTGCACATAACTATGCAAATTGCACATCACTATGCAAACTGCACATCACTATGCAAACTGCACATTACTATGCAAACTGCACCTCACTGTGCAAACTGCACATCACTATGCAAACTGCACCTCGATATGCAAACTCTCTGCACTTCAATGGATGGTTCAGAATGCGCCCACAGTCACAGACTCATCTTGCCAAAGACTTCACTACATTACTGTGCAAACTCTTATTAATATGTAACGGGGCAAAGACGTTCCATGCTTGGCGGGGAGAGATGTATGACAGTACCTGGCCCTCCTCGTAGAGGTTGAGCTGCTTGACGTCGGTTGGCACCTTCCCCAGACATTTGGCCACGTGCTCCAGAACAGACTCGATCATGTAGCCCGCGGGATACGGCCCTAAATATGGATAAAACATCCAATAAGTCCGTTGTTTCGGCTATATAGTCTGCTTTGGAATATAGAACAATATACTGAATATGATGATCTTCTTTGGAACACAACAATAGATATGTTGACAACAATGAGAAATATAAGATATATACCAACATTTGAAAATCGGATTATGTTGCTTTTTGTCCGTCCAAGTGTTTCGTGGTGCGTGACTCGATTTATGCATTTTCAAACGTCTACCGATTTGTGACGGTTTCTCTGATTACTTTCTTGATTATAGTTTCTTAAAGCATAGATTTAACTGCATAAATCAAACTAAAATGTAAGTCCCAAGTTTTGAATGTATCCATGGATGTCCCACGATGTGTACACTAGCAAAGAAAGAGTCTTCTCTTACTGACCTGGTCCTCGTGTAGGCTGAACAGCAGCTTTGTTCGTCTTGCACAGGATCATCTTCACTCTCCAGTTCGGGACATTGTACACTGTGGGACCAACAACAACAACAACCCTGCTTTAGCAATCTAGGTGTGTGTAGGTTTACTGTACAGCTATATCGTATCCCATTGAACGCCACTCTAACGTAGTCGGTATGATTATTTTCATTTGATGCTTCGAATCGCTGTCAGTATTATTTCGCTCATATCGTGGCTTGTCAGCTTTTTGGAAGAAGATAACCTGTAACATCAGTAATGCATAGCGCTACAATAAATAAACCTGCAAGCGCTGACTGGTACTGGCGACCTCCAGATAATAATTGCCCTACTAGAGCAGACATTCATTCATATACTGACCACTGCGGAAATACCAGGCAGATAGCATTTAAGAGTAAAGCCCTGTGTACACTGGACACATTTTCCCAACATTTTCCCAACATTTGTTGTTACAAGACCATGTTGGAAAAATGT
>JAUTBV010146697.1:0-10937 GCA_032361325.1 Lepetodrilus fucensis | reverse complement strand
AGAAGGAGAAGAACAATACATATTGCGTGGCAGGCCATCATGAACAATAACCTGACGCGACGCACAATCTATCTTTTGTTTTAGCCAAGTAACACGTTTCGGAGGAGACTGTTGTGCGCGTATGGATAACAGCAGAAGCGGTTTCAGATTCCAAATCTTTGGTGATATCACGGTTGGACTATTGTAATTCTCTTCTGTGTGGTGTCTGTGCATGCACATCAAGGCGCCTCCAATGTCTTCAGAACACAGAGGCAAGAATCATCACCAAGTGGCCCAGGCATAATCACATCACACCCATTCTGAAGAACCTCCACTGGCTCCCCGTACCACAGAGAATTGAGTACAAATGTTTACAAATGACTGAAGACCAACCTAGCTCCCAGATATCTTACTTCACTTCTGACAGTCATTGGGGAGCGACATTAATATAGGATGTTACCATCCTGTTGCTCATGATTTATGTATATTATTATTGTATTGGTAAATGTTTTGTGTGTAATGTCTTTCATGAGAATAAATATTGTTTAAATCACTTCTGACAGTCCACAAACCAATCCGTAATCTCAGATCCAAAAGCAAGGGCATTCTCATCATTTCAAAAACTACATCAAACTTCGGCGACCGTGCCTTCAAAATTTCTGCTGCAAGATTGTGGAATGGTCTGCCGGACTCCGTTAAATCTGCTAAATATATTGACTCTTTCCGCAAAGCCCTCAAAACTCACTTGTTTACAACAGTGTATCTTGGTTAATATATCTGCAACTTTGTCTAAATACCTTGTCTAGGTGACTGCGTGTTCACAGCTAACCGCTCCCTAGGCAGGTATGTTAAGCGCTCGTGAGCAACGTAACTGGAACTCTGCGCTATATAAATATACTATATTATAATATATTATATTATACTATTCAACACGCAAATCAGCTATATAATTAATAACATTTGTAAACCCAAAGCATATTCCAGTTAATCCTTAAATCCATGCCCAATTCTAGCACTATTTCTACTACTATTTTCTAGAGCGAACTATTGGCAATCTTACAAGTATCAAGTACTGCACGATATATAACGATGTGTTAAACAAGTGTTTAAGAGACACCGGAAAAGCAAACATATGTTTACCTATTAACAATAAGATGACCTTGCCAAGCTGTAGTTGTGATACTGTGATGTTAATGAATCGTGATTGGCTATGATATAGGATATTCCTTCAGTCTGCACTCTCCAGTGTATACTATATAGTATATCGTTGCAACAAGCTTACAAAAGGATACATTAACAGTTATCCAATGTTGGATGAACGAGTAGTGGAAGAACACCATTTTGTTTTTGTTAATAAACATGATAAGTATTATGTTAAATACAGTTTCTGTAAATTCACCCGTGAAAGTGAAGACTAACAGTGCGAACATAACAGATATAAAGATGCCTCGTTATCATGAACTAGAAACGTGATAGCTACAATAGTATCGGAATCAACATTTACAATTACTGAAACTCGGATCAAATTACCCGTCGTGTGTTGGCTTTCGGCTGAATAGCCTTACACTCATATAAACACCACCCGACAACAGCCTGGCCAGGCCTACAAGCTTACGGTAAGTCAGTCATTTATTTGGTATCAAGGCCATTGGCATATACACATGTACATATACATATAATTAATTAATGCATCACAAAATTAATGTGCATATTTCCTACTGCTTTATGAATAAATAATTGCAATCGTTTTACAATGGTGGCATTTGACATGACATTAAGCGGATATATGAAATGAAATAATTCACTTCGAGTTGTATACTTCCAAACAATTAAAGGACTTTCAAGACGTATTATGCGGACTATATTACACTGTGACTAGTAATGTGTTGTTTAAGATGATTTAAAAGTAGTATTGTCATAATCAGTCTACAACTCGGCCATTTATACGGACAAATAGTTGATTGATGGTAAGTAAGATTTATAGCTGGTCTTTCGAGGATGCAACTGAAAAGGGACAAATAAATCTACCTTGATAGTTTGTTTGGCGTAATTAACCATTCATTAAGTTATGGCCGGACCTAAAGGGAGGTGTTAAAACAATATTATGAATCGCCAAAAGAAGAGATTTATATTCGTGGTGTTCGTTTCAGGCATGAACAATTCAACAGCAACCAACGGCACAAATGTACTTCCTTCAGAATTTGTTGATGCCTGGAATCTAGTTCAGGCATACTATTCCAGCTTCGGATGTGTCCTTGCTCCTCTGATGATCTTCAGCAACATCGTCCTCATCGTCTCCATCCTCTACAAGAAGGAACTACGTCACGAATTCCGCTATCTTTCCATCGTCAGCATTGCCGTCTCAGATCTGCTCATAGGAATCTTCATCACACCATTGAGAGTTGACGTGGGCCTAAAAGGGGATTTTGTGCATGGTTGTGTTCTACACATGCTCGCCACATTGTTTGAGTTTTCTATACATATGTTTGTATCCATGTGGACAATGGTGAATATGAACACAGACTACATCCTGAAGATGTACTATATCAGAACACCTTATCTGACTCCACAGCGACGGAGAGTTCTGTTCGCCGTGATTCTAGCGCTCCCGTGGCTTGCAATGGTGTTCATCGTTCTCCCCGTAGGCTACGCGAATGCAGACGTCATAATGTCAAACAAATATTGCAGAATTCATCTTAAAGGTTCAGCCAAACTAGCTGTCCTTTTACTTGTCTACATGGTACCAGCGACAATTATACTGATACAAGTAGTTGTGATGACAGTAGTACGCTTGTACAGAAGGAATCATGCGACACGGATCCCAGCTACAGCGACAACAGTTGACATTTCTCCTCCCTGGGTGTTGGTGGCTGCTTCCGCTGTAAGTGTTCTCTTTTTATTACTCGAACAACTGTTGTTCGTGTTTGACTACCAGATTTTGGCGGGATCGTACATCATGACTGTTGTGCGCGTATGGATAACAGCAGAAGCGGTTTCAGATTCCAAATCTGTTATTCTTCCGGTCGTGTGGTTCATTTACCCGGACATCCGGGAATCGTTTTGTGAACTCTTCAGAAAGCTGCCTTGCTATAGAACAGTGGATGTTTTCAAGACGAACTTGAATGTGAGTTATAAAGTATTTTCTGATGACATTTCAGGAGGAATTGTAAATCCCATCTGATATCAGCACTGGTATGTGATATATTATTAGATATACCCACACTTTCCAATGTGTATCCTACGCTACAATTTGTATCCTATAGCTTTCTTTTATTCTTCATCTATATACTAGTATACTAGAGCACCAATTACTCGCGATTTGTGGAAATATTCATTATATTCACTTATTGTCCCAGAGGTAACAACAATATAAATATGTGTAACAAATGATGAGTAATATGATATAAATCATGTGTGATGAGGATATGTTATTTGCACTTATTTTCATAATAAAAGTAAGATACAGGAATAGAATATCGTCAACATGATTGATTTTCGTCGTTCCTGCGCACGCAGTTCCATTTCGGGATTATATCCATGGTGACCGGACAGCTCTGGCCTACTTCAGGCGGTTTCTAGAGGCGCTAGAGCAATGCTAGAGTTCGCGCGAAGTCGCGAAACCAAGGCTAGAGTGACGTTACGAACATGAAGCACGAAAGCTTGTCAAAGCAATGACACTTCCGGTCTAAATGTAACCGCCCGAAGTAGGCCTCTGTATTGTTATATAATAAGGACTGACCCTCCACCGGAAGTTACTCTTCAAACGTGGGTATGTGTAATCGCTAGATTATTAACAGGGGTCATGGCTAGTTTTGAACAAAATGTGTCAGCATGTCAGATTGCATACAATGCGTTATACTAGATTCTGCGTGATGACAGTATCATCCCTGACGCCCGTTTGGCTGTAATTTCTATTGTTTGGTTTGCCTCAACGGAAGTCACAGAGACTCTGAATGATGATGTTCAAACTACTCCAAGCTGTGCAAGAAACTCAGGCAACTATCTGTCCCGACAAACACTTATTTTAATTGGCGTTTAGAGCGGCTTTCAGGATTCTTTCACTTATGTAGAAGAATATATTCATAAAGGAAACCCGCAATATCCGTAGTGCTGAATATTACAGTAAATCTGCGAGCATCGGCTGATACTTACAGACCAAGGATGATATCGACATTGATTACTTTCACGAACATTGATGCTTGGCACCCGGAACGGGATTTGAACGTTCTACCATATTGTGCTACCACATGCAGTTGTTAAAAGTGCAGATATTGAAACAGGATGTACCGGTAAGTGATGTTTCCATGTCATATATCTGTGAATTCTTCTGTTCAATATAATTAATTCGACTTCCGTTTGGATATGCGCCGTTGTAATGCTATATTGTCCAAAATATGGCTTTTATGGATATAATTAGAAACTTTACTGAACCAAATATTCTAAATAGTTTTGATAAAAAATAAAAAAAAACGTCGTATGTATAACGTATCAACCTTGTAGTGATTAAACGTCCATCAGTAGTCACTGTTTAAACTTTACTGTGTAAGACAGCGAGGACTATAGTGAATTCCTCATACCATATTGTTTTTTAAAGTATTCCCAGTAAACATGCAATTACACTGCTACCTCAAATGTAGTCAAACAATCATGGAAATTTATGTGTATTCATTTAAAGTTTAATACAAACCCAATCTCATTGAACATATACCGGTAAATGCATGTCATTATATAATAGAATTTTGTTTGGAAAATGTGAAAAATAAAGAAATTATTTTACAAGATGTATATTATAGTAATAGTATTGGTAGATCACAGTAAATGAGTAATGACCTATCTTGAATGTACTTACACTTTTCTAAATCATGTTTGGTGGTGTTGTCACAACCAATTATTTTACAAATAATGTGAAACTCATTTGAACGTCCATTGGACTTTATTCAAGTGAATGTTTCTTCCTTTCTTAGAATAGATTAAATGTCATTTGTTCAATCCACTGGTTGATGATGTTCTCGAGAACGTTCATGGGCATAGGACCGTTCTGCAGGATTAGGTTGTGGAATTCCCTCAAGTCGAAGTCATCATCTGAAAGTTTCGATATAGCATTATTCAAAGTCCACAATCCACTGTAGATAAAGTACTAAATCTAAAATACTAAAGTACTAAATCTCACTATCCTTTATCATATAAATCATATTACTTAACATACAACAACACTATGGCACAGACAATGGAACATGTACAAAACGTACTTTTTCTACGAACTATACAGCCACAGTTGATAACGATAAACTGTGCTATGCCCCCTATAATTTCCACACCTAGAATAGTTGTTTCGAGACACCAATAATCCAATAATTCTATGCCTCCAAGATTGCAACCATGTATCTAGGCCCTACAGGTTATTGGACTATAATTTTGAGCAATGTGAGTCACACAACTCTGGTAGGTGTTAGCGCAATGAGGTAACCTATATGCGTGTAGTAGTGTATATATTAGTGGACGGCACTGTGACGAGTCTGTTTGGGATTATATGTGAGCCTCACCAAGTGCTTGCATGGCTCGGCGTCTCAGTTGTCGAATCTTCATCTCGCCGAACTTGTACGCCGTCGCCTGTCCGGGCCACGTGACGTAACGGTGGACCTCGCTGATGACGTTCTGGCGGGAGTAGCCGGTGTGAGCCAACAGGAAGGACGTCGCCTGCTCTTCATCCCAGCTGAACATAAAACACGTTTTGACACCTATAATCTGCTTGTCTGCAATTCCTACGAAATGTATTAATGTACGTAGATTGAGAAACAAGAGCCTTTGTATTGTTGAAACGGGGTGCTGAATAGATACGTTTAGTTTTCCCACGTTTAACTTCAAACGAGAAAATTCCTTCGTAGTACTTCATATAATTGTGCTGATCAAATGGTATTATTCACATGCAGGTTCTAACTTACACTTCAACGTTGAAAAGTTTGTGAAATACGACGTGACTAACAGAATAAATGTGACATAATACGCAGGAATTCTCGCGTTTGAAATTGAACAGGTGAAAACTAAAATAGTCTATGTATATGACAAAAGATGAAAGCCGTAGATTGGGAAAAATGAGAAAGAAATTTGACAGAAATGCTTATAATAAATATTATTTCCATAGGTAAGTAGTTTACATGTTGATAGTTTCTTTACGGTATCCTACTACTGGTAACTCACCTGTAGTAGTGAAGTCCGGTGTCTACAACCATCCTACAGGCCCGGAACATCTCAGAACCATAGCGACCCATCCTGACAGAGAACAGAACTTCCAGTATTATAATAATTACACGTCTAGGAATCTGCATACCGTTTCACCAACGCTGAGAGAATTCCCAGTATTATAAACATGTCTGCGAGTAGCCTATAATCTGTGTCTTTGACTGTAGCTGTTTGTAACACACACACGTTAAACATTGCACAATTTAAATAATCTGCAGCTATAAAATTACTTCCGACTACAGGATATCAATCGACGTCCTGCTTCTACTACTATTATAACCCAGAATTGCATGTAGAGGTTAATATGACTATTGTACATGGATAACGGATGTTATCGTTTAGAGCTGCTTTCAAGATTATTTCACTTATATCACAGCTTGTCAGTTTAGGGTGGAGGAAACACGCAGCATCCGTGCCGCTGAATATTGCAGTAAACCTGCGAGCACCAAATGGTACCGACAGACCAATGATGACGACTGCGTTGCCATTCAACAGACAGAGCATCGTAGTATGATGTTACACCTAAACAACACTATTAAAACTATCGGTACACTGTGAATCAGGACTCACAACTCGTAGTCGTCAGTGTACAGTCCCATCTCCTCACCAAGGGATTCAGCGTACAGCGCCCATCCCTGAGATATAAATGTACTTAATTAAATAACGAGAGAAAATACATTTGGGTGATTGTAATAATAATCTTCATATGAATCTTTCTGTTCATCCTCGAAATATAGGCCCCAATGACTACACTTACGCGGTTATCGCAACGGTTCCCGCTACGTTTTCACCGCATGGACGGCTGCTTATATACAGTGAGTGAAACCGCTCTGGGAAAAACAATGGAAAACCGTGCGTTTAACCTTTGCGGCTGTCGCACACGATAGGTGTGAAAAAGCCTGTATTGGTTGCGGGCGTCATCAGTAGATGTAGCCTACCTCTAGATACGCCGTGTAGAAGGGGAACTTGAAGGGGACCTGCCAGTGGTTATTGTCCTCCTGGAATCTCCTGTAGGCTGGCAGACTGCCAGACATCGTATATATTGCCTGGAAGCAACAGCGAGATAATGGTAAGCGAGATAATGGTAAGCAGCCAGGACACCATGACTAGCAGGGCTACAGTAAGTATTGCCCTTGTCAAAGACGTTTCATGGCAGTTAAAATAAAATGTAAAATAATCGTAATAAAATTAGAGAATATTATATTAGTTAGCTTCCCTTATTACTTCCAGATTGAATGTAATTGTTTAAAAGTATAAGCGATGTTCGGAATGGACGAGTTCCTACCTAAACATCGAAAGAAAAATTGCAACGAAATGTCTTTGACAAGGACTACAGTTATACTAAGTAAACGGTACTTAATTTTGGGAAATATTAAATAACGATGTAGACTTCGGTGTGTACATTACTATGATAAAGTAAACATAGGGAAATGAAGAGTATCGATCTCTGTATTGAATAAATAACCAGTGAGATGGCACGCAACACGGGATGGAATGAATATTCTGAGACAACACCGGGTGGTGTAAATATTAGTGTGATGTGATGTATGCAATACAGGAGACACAGTCAACACATATGGCAGTCTAAGCATGGCATAGACTGAGTCTACAATAGAAAGCTTGTGCTATGACGAGTAACACAGTATACCACAGACACATGTGGACATGTGAAACAATGTTTAGGTGGGCATGTGAGGCAATGATGTAAGGCAATGGTGTGTACATCAGTGCATGGTGTGGACATGCTTTGTAACAATGATGTGAGGCAATGATGTGAAGCAATGATGTGAGGCAATGGCGTGTACATCAATGCATGGTGTGGACATGCTGTGTAACAATGATGTGAGGCAATGATGTGAGGCAGTGATGTGTACCTGTAGGTGATGTCCTGGTACAGTCTCGTGAAGTGAGAGCGCCTTCATATCAATGGTAGATCTGAAATAGGCTTAGCTACATTATATATATAATATTAGCTTCATACGTTTAAGGACATAATGTTTATTTATTATATTTTTAAAGACAATAAACCATATACATTTATTTCTAACAACACTTCACTGACGTATTAAGAAATTATATTATATCAATATTGTAGTTTTAATACTAGTAGTACAAGCCTTTAAAGCATTGCTACATCAAGTTACATATATTATATTCTACGGCATATAGTGGTATGTCTAACGATTAACGAATGCATTACCAACACAACAACCAACGTAACCTGCTCTTTTCAATAATTCAGAAGACAAATCACTGTAGGTATGTTTATTACGTACATCCCTTGTGGGTGGAATAGGTTAACGTAGAAGATCCCTGGACGACTCCCATCAACTGTCCCGGCTAGGTACTCCCCACCCACCCCGTCATACGGCATGGGATACACCCTGAAACAACATCATATACTGGTAACAGAGTAGGCTATACCATGATAGGAGACACTTTCAAACTACAGTATATTGTAACAGAGTCTATCATCAGTGCATGGTTGTTTTAATACTGAAGTCGTTCCTAGGAAACACAGTGCTGTTTATACGTTGGTTTGGCCATCGGTTATAGAAACGTGTTATCGTGAAAGAAAGTATGTAATATATAGATAGTCGTTAGAATGATAGTTAGAACCATCTGTGACCGATAATTCGATAGAAAGGTCACTAAAATATCTTGTCTGACTTTCAGCAAGTCTCGAACAAAAACTGAATCTCAGGGAAAACAATTCGGTTATGAGTTTTTTCTAGGAATCTTGGCCTGGCCTTATATAATATACGTGGAGTCTACACACGAATAATCTGATAGTGTAATTATAACTAGACATAACATAACGTAAATTACCTCAGAGGAAGATCTGGTATATCTTTAAACAATCCCGGGAGCTTGGGGAAAATATCTTTGTAGATTATGTCGTTGTATTTCTTCAGCAACTGCTTCTGAAATAAGTTACCTCTATACTGTAACTATCCGTTATTCAATCTCGCACATAATGGAATGATAAAGAATAGCATTTTCACGTCTACTGAAATGGCTATCCTAGTGGTTGTGCCGAATGTAAGATGTGCACTTAGGCACAGAGTATCGACCTGATGTGTAATAGTATTGTATGAATTTGAGAAAAATAATGATTCTTACCGCAGAGCCGAGGTGGAATCTAGGATCTTCACGAACAACATTGAAGAAATCAGAAACAGATCCATTAAATTCCATTCTCCGTAATGTCTGCAATACACGAACAAGTTAACGTCATACAACGGTGTTTATTACATTTATCATGTTGATTGATTCATTTTAAATACTTCCAAATACATGACACAATTTGAATTACATGAACATATTATTAACAAACAAATACACCAGGTATAATATTTTCACATTAAAACATACATCCTGCGAGTAATAGCAGGGACTATTGAACAACGACACACAACATCGCTAACAAGTATCAGAACAAAGTCGTGAAGCCTTTAAGAGATTTTTGACCAAACAATAAGAATGGACCTGCTCCATGAGTTCTTGTATCCTAGCAACCTCTGCAAGTCCAAGTCTGTGCACTTCCTGTGGACTGACATCTGCAGACAGATGCCATCTTAGACATGCGCGGTAGTTGTCATGTCCTCCGTCCCACTGACCAATACCCAGCGATGTCCGAGCATGGGGTATGTAGTCCTACAAATCATAGCAGGTATTTACACTTCCATATGAAACTAGGACATAATTATCCAAAGTGAATGTCATAAAACAGCCAAATACGTAACATATTTGTTCTGCAGTGAATTCCAACACTTATAAAAACACCCCTTGTTGCTTCTTAGTTGGGGAGGTTTACTTGACGAGGAATTATAAACTGTATTTATTTGAAACTTCCCATGGCAGTTGGATTGGTCAGACAATCACGTTCTGTGTCGTGAGATAAAACATGTCAATGCAACAATCGATTTTGTTTTCGTGTCATAGCTTACTTTAACTATATTTTCTTTCATAAATCAATGTTGAAAGTTAATATTTGTGTGATGACATCCCTAACCTGGAACATGTATATAACATCCCACGCTGTCACATTTACTGAAAATGAAATGTGACATATATCATGTTACCGTAAATCTTGAGCAATACCAGCCCAATATATAAGAACCTGGGCCAGTATTCTCCGAACATTCTTAGCTAAGAACTTCGTAGTGAGAACATATCTCTTAAAAAAATAACATAAGCAGAAAACCAGTCTGGCAAATTCTTAGTACTTACGAACTTCTTAGAATTTACGAAGTTTCGAGAATACGGCTGTTATCTTTTCATGAAGCTCTGTTATCCACTAAAATACAATAGCGCTCTCTTTGCCGATAGCTAATACACTGCAAAGAGAGCGTGTTATAGTTTCTTAGTGGATAAGAGAGCTTTGTGAAAGGTTACTCTGCAGTGTATCCACTAGTTGGCTATGTAGACTAGTTTTACTACATTTATTAAATAGCTCTTCAGTCTCTGGAACGCATTGTTGACGGCTTGAATCTCTTCTTTTGCTTTTTCACGAATGATGGCTCTAAAACACAAATATACATAAATGTATACAAATCAGCAAAACAGAATATACAGTGAAATACTTAGTAGTATTGGTATTAAAAATGCTGAGAAGCGCACGTGTACCTGTATGATGGAGCAACACGGCTTTCATCCAGCTCTCCGTCGAAAGGAAGATAGAAAGGTGACTTCATGACGTCATCTACCAGTAACTT
>JAUTBV010146696.1:0-25841 GCA_032361325.1 Lepetodrilus fucensis | reverse complement strand
CCATCTACTGGCAGGAAATTGGGGTTGTGCAAGTAATGTTGTACGCATACTGTAATGGAGACATGTGCTCGGCTACCTGCGATCCATTTCCGTTCTGTAGACGGCAGAACCACGCGGCTAGCTATATCATGAGAAATACATTTCCACCTCTGCTGAAGAATTTTCATAGTCATGGTGATTGAATGATGAGTTTTGTTGCTTCTAGTTCTTGATTTCCTAGACTTTAATAGCTCTGGCCACATGATGGAAGGATTAAAGTTAATTGTAAATGTCTATTTTCAAATTTATTATCGGAATTACGTTTTCTATCTAATTTTCTTTTAACCCTCTCCTTGCTGGATTAGGTACAGCCACTGCTCTTTATAGACTTTTGGGGTGCCTCCAGCATTGAGAGAGTTAAAGGTATAGTGCTGGAGAGACTTTGTATACTTTCTGATAGATTCATCAAAATTAGTTACCCCGGGAGGAGGTGGAATAATACTAATTTGGAAAAAGATTGAGGAGTTAAAGCCAGAACACATTATCTCACAATTAGTGTGAAAATGACTTTTAGACATATTGAGCATCAACTATTTGCAAACCCTTGACCAAAAAAAAAGATTATGTCAATCAGACACATACTTTTGAAGATATTCAATAAAGTAAATGTGAGTGTCTCTATATTTAAGTTGCTTCCCAAACTTTCAAATGTGATTTACTCAGTATATGGTAAAGTGGAGATTAATTTAATTTAATTTAATTCTCTGCTTTACACTCTTATTTTATCATTTAGCTATGAACTATTGTGATATTTGGGCCTTCCTGTGTGCATGAAATGTCATAACTCTAATCACAACTCTAAACCTTCCCAATGGTGTAATTTGTGGTTAATGTGGAAGTTAAGCTTAGAATTGCACCATTTTCGTACAGGAGGGCCCTGATCAGGAAACATAGTTCATTATTGTTGGTCAGACATCCATTAATAGCATTGATCGTATTGAAATGTTGACTGTGTATTAATTCCGATGATGACCATTCTGTTTACCATATTGCGACAATTATCTGAGGACATTGCTTTGTCTGTTCCAGTATAATGGGCTGAATCTAAGGTATGATGGGCAATATACCACCAAATTAATTGTTGTGTTATTGACAGATTTATTTGGATTGAGGGAGAGAGAGTTATTAATACAACTGCAGATCTTTCTAGTGTATTAATGCAGTGTTGTAGATTGTACTGGCGGGTTCAGATACAGAAACAATCAAGAATGGACAGTGATGTAAATAATTAAATATTATCTGAAAACACAACTACTATTATTATTATTATAAAATACTATTACTATTATTAGTATTAGTATTAGTATTATTATAATTATTAGAATATTGGTATACAAAATGCAATGTATTTTGTCGGAGATTGCGTTTTCATCGTAAGCTTTCAACCAGCGACATCTCTGGAGTGCAATGTCTCTTGTCTCGTGGTACGGCCATGTCTTGGTTGGGCGAGGGAAGTGAAGTAATGAGATATGACATGTTCCGTTTGGGGTGTTCCCCAGGGAGTTGGTAGCGGAAGGTAGGGGGCAGACGCAGGCCAGGGCTTGATTTCACATCAGTAGAGAGTATGAGATGTCTTTCCCCGGGGAGTTCACGCCGTTCTAATGATATTTGTGTGATTTCTACGTATAACGTAGATTGAAGAGGAAGAGGAAGAATTTCTGGACATTGTCAACAGATAATTATTCCAAAATTGCTCCTCCTTGTCAAATACATAACCACATTATTTCATTTGGGAGAAGTCAGACACTAGTTTTTCAAGTTTGTCCGCAGACTTCCTCGATGCATGCTTGCGTTATTGATCTAACGTGTGCAACGGGACTGTACTTATTTCCCCCGAGATGCGTGTGCGACAGACTGTTGCTTGACCGATGAATGCACACCAAGCAGTGTCAGCTCTTCAAGCATCTTACCAGACCTAAGTGATGACCTGTTGTATAATCTACTCGAGGTAGAACCTATGAATATGGCATCTTAGCGTCAATATGACTAAATATTTTGGGATGAAAATGTGGTATATAATCAATAGGGGTAGGCTTAAAATTAGTGGCTGACTTTATATATTTATTTTCTATCAATTTCTATTCCTTCTTTTCGTGTCTTCTTCTTTCTGTCATCGTTTTCCAATGATGTGACAGAAACGTCTGATCCTTAGGATTTCAATAATGCTGTAAACAACATATTCTGACCCAGTACTGTACAATAACTATACAAGAGAAAGAAATGCCTACAACAATGTATTCTGGTATTTGTGAATGAACATTTCTGATGGTTCCTCTGGTCTGTGGGTCTCGATTGACATCATAGCAGACTTGATCATCATCCGTATTGGGTTAACATTCTGCCTATCTGATCAGAGAAAGTTAACAAGATTCAATTTTATAATATGGGCCACCATGATTAATAGCCTTAAATATCAAATATGTAACACTACAACTTTAGTTGTTTAAATGCAGTGTTGTACTTGAAGGATCTGCAGTTCAATGAATACAATATGTTCTTCTGATACATCAGTCAATCGTTGCTCTTCGTTGTTCTGGAGAGCAGCACCACAGCCATCAGCAATCTGGTGATAGGACGTGACACTACCAGTCACAGCCATGTGACCTTCACTCCTAGAGGGTCACATTTCACAAATGAAAAAGATTGATTGTACTTTCTTGATGGGAGAAAAAAAAAATGGTGACAAGCCGATGACAGCATGAAATCTCTCGCAAAGTAATCAAATTTGAAGCTAGTGATTTAGGGTCACCGCTTGACTAAGTGACCATATTTCCTGTGTCTTCTGTCAATTTAACCTGGCTTCCCATTCCAGACCAGGCACCAATTACACTGATGACGATTGCTTTTCCCATTTCATGCAGGTTCACACCCAGTCTCGCTACGTGCGCTGACCACTTCATAGGACATTCCGTCTTGGCAGAACTAATGAAAACTATTTCTAGAATCCATCTTCTTCCGATAATGTGCCATAATTAATTTTGGTTGTATCAAAATTTGAAAAAAAAGTTTCACCATGTTAATTTCTATGGAGATTACAATTGAATTTAATAGAGTTGTATTTGAAATTAAGTCTGCTTTATTATGGTATTTCCCTGTCAACTGGTATTTTGTTATTGATTATGAAATTGGGGGATCTGTTGACTATTATGAAACCTGCTGAAGGCAAACAAATCAGTTGTATACCAAATGGTATAAGATTTTATTTTCACTAAAATAGCCACTACTAAAAGCATTGTGCAGTAAATTGACCTTTGTGTTTAAGGTTGTATGTTGGTATTAACCAAAATCATCTCGATAATATTGCAGTAATAATCTTGTATGGAGCTTTCTGCCAATAATTTATTCCTGCTCATTATTTTTTCAATTTCCCAATACATCTCTAACTCCATTTAATTCTAATATGACAAAATGCCAATAGCTGCATCTTATAACTGCACTGCTAGACTCTGAATCATCAGCTCAGTGCAGGGAATACATGTAACAATCCTCTTAATGTAACAGTTTATAGTCTGCCATTCAACATTGTTTGCATGCAGGATAGTGCACAGATAGAGCAGTTTTTTGTTCTCATTGAAGGGTTTATGGAACATATGATTACTTTGCTTGACAGTGATCGATGTCCCAATGAAATACACTGCCAGTGTTTTATTACCATGCTTTTTGAAGGTGTTGAAGCCCTACTTTTGTATTTATCAATGATCTTCAGAACTGATATTGCGGAGTTTGTCTTGTAAGTCTTTTCCTATTCCATGATATTTTTAGCTAAAACTGATATTGCAGGATTCTGTGTCTCACGTTATTCTCACCCAAATACTCAAGACACCATAGATAGTCAAGACATTTGTGTATATTGTACACTTTAATAAAATAACATAATTAGTACTATTTAAGTTAATAGTTTATAATTTTATAATTTTAAAATTAATTAATAATTTGGCTTAATTGAGTTAAAAGAAAATAATTTTGTTTGGTATGTTGCCTAGTGCAGTTGGTAGGAGTCAGTTCGTTAATGGTGAGAATATTAATATTGGGTTGAAGTGCATGCACACCTTTCATGTTAAAGACACATCGCTCCTTAGACAAAATTAAGTTGTCAAAAAAGTTGCGAAATCAATTAGAAAATGCATTCTCGGAGGAGGGCTACCCCATTGAGATTCTGACGGATATCGTTCATATTTTATGTATTGAATCTTGCAGCGAATGTTGTCATGTCCCCGCTGCAAGGGTCACGTCGCCTTGAGAAATTGTTAGCTTGAGTCTCATTGTCTTGGATGACTCAGAGGTGGTTAAGATGCCCGTGAAACCCTGCTCATCAAATCAAACACTTGAAAGATTTTGAAACATTACATCAAGGGCACAGGTGTCCAGCTGTGGCCCGGAGAGCCAGCTTAGCAGCAGAGTAATCTGCCCCTGACACAGCTGGGTTCTAGGGTTGGTGGCGCCACCATGTGGGCAACAGTTACCGCTGCATTGGCTGGAGAGGGACCAGTATTGCTTGAAAACACAGCATAATAAAATAAAACATAAAATTATTTATGACTAGAGATTTCCATTATTTTCTATTTATGTTGGTGCTAATTAATATGTTACTAAGTGATAAGATTATGGAAGTCTGGATTATGGTTTCAGGTTGCTGCAGAATTACTGTGGAAAGCTCAATTAAATTGTGAAACTAGAATGTATGTGTAGCTTTCATAGGCATTTGTGCATGTTTTTGAGTGTATTTTTAAAACACATTATCGTTATTATTATTATTATTTTTGTTATCATTATTGTCATCAATATTACATTGTTTCTCTTCTGTTTCAGGCTCTGCACCACTACCTCCCCCCACTCTACCCCCACCTCCCCCACCCCCACCCATTGAAGACATTCCACAGAGGAGTCCTGGCCTGCCAAGGCAGAAGTCGTTCGGACCTTCACACAGGGGAAACTACTCCGACATAGAAAACTGCTGCCGGCGGCAACAGTTCTCCGACGGTGAGGGAGATCCGGATTTACCGTACATGGTCCAAAACGCACCCGGAGGAGTATTTGCTCCAGGTAAATATGAAATTATTTTTATTCTTTCTGTCAATGGCGACTCCATGCAATTTGGGCTAGATGTAGTATGGAAGACAACATGTTCAACGTGCTCCACACTATTTGAACTAGGTGTAATTTTACAAGAGCATCGGAGCAAGTGGAGGCTGTGGGGCCATTGCCTCAAAAATAATTCAATCCTTCAAAATATTTGTATAACATTGTTTATACTGACCTGACAATCATAAAGAGATTCCAATGCCGCACATCTGTACTAGTTTACAGACTACTTCTATGTGGTTGCTGTGATTAATGTAATCAATACTCCTAAGTATAACTGTATTATGTTCACTAAAATTAAACTAAATGCATTTTCCAATATAGCCTAATCCTGAAATTAGCATTCCGTGTAATTTATATATTTGAATTACACCCCTCATTTATTTCTCAAATGTAGTATAAAAATTGCTGGAGATTGGTTTGGCTTCCAAGGGTATCATGGCTAATGGAGGACCTATATTAATCAGTTTTTACAAAGTTTTAAATTCCCATGTTAACAATTGTGTACCTAGTCAATCAGATTTGCGAGAACCGCTATCTCTGGGAACGTGGCAAGGTTAATCATGGGTTAAGTGTCTCGTTAAACTTAAAATGGAAACGTCCAGTACAAAGACATTACGGTAATGAAAGTCAGACAGCGTTGCAAGCTTTGGTACAAGTTAATGTGACATAGAATTAGTCGGTTTAGATTATCATAATTAGGTAAACAACTTATGTTGACGTGATTACTGGTACCTCAAGAATATCGCTTGCTTTACATTGTGGACCTTTGGTTTCTTCATATTAATATTAATGTCTACACATACACCCTGCATAAAAGGGAAAGCAGGAATTTGAAACATTGGTAGCAAGTCTTTAACATTAGGAAATTAAGTCCCATGGAAAGCAGTAATATGAAACATTGTTAGTAGACTTTTAACAATAGCAACATCAACAAAACATTAGTAAATCACGTCCCATAACATCAACAGTTCATCTTGCAATCAAAAACCAATAGATCCCTTATGAAAATGTTTTGGTTTCCTCGGATGAAATATCATGTGTCATGTTATATTTATGCAGTATGTTTTATAGAGACAGATTGATACTTGCCTATTTCTTTCTGCACTTGCAATCTACATGGCCAGTGCAAGATCTCAGTTTGATAGATCAGCTGGGGAGTGTTTCCTGCAGTAACGTCTAGAGAGCAATTCTTGCAGTGTTGCAAGTCTGTGTTTTTATTCTTCTTTGAAAATAGTTGTAATGAGAGTATACAGATATTGTCATAAATACGATGAAAAAGGTCTTATAAATAGAAGAAAGCTCATATCTGTCTTCATACATGTCCAGAGTTAATTTTGTAGAAAGAATCTTGAAAGCGTCTCTAAACCCCAATTTTAGAAATAATAATAAAAATAAATTATAGACAAAGATCTTTACTGAAACTTCTTTGTTGGTCTTCTAGTAGTAGGTAGATATATCATACGTATGGTACTACCATGAAGGCTAATAATGTAGCCTGTAATGTAAGTATGTAAAGCATAGGCCTACACTGAAGCCTTCTCGTTTTATCATCTTTGATGGAAAATTGGATTAGAACTTTCTGCAAATTTATGATATGGTGTAATTAGATTGGATCTAAAAGGTAAATATTATAGTTGACACAGACCGTCCAGCTGCTTGTCATCTGAAAATGTATTTCATTGAGTTTTAAAATACATGTATTTTATGAATTATATGTCACCTTTGTAGTACAATGTTTTTTCTTCTCCATTTGTTCAGCTTATTTGGATGCTGGTAAGTAACTATTGAGATCGTCGTTGTGTATTTCTACTCTTGTGTCCCTATATTCTTGTCCTTGCACCATTAGTGTTGTCAACTCTCAGTATGCTCAACTCCAGACTTGGATGTTATCATGAGTAATTGTCGAGAAATAAATTTACGTATTTCGCAATATTATAGAGTAGCCGTTACTGCCGAAACAGAAATAAAGCATCGGATGGGCAGCACTTTTAAATATCTTAATGTGATTGTTTTGGTATTGTCAATGAGACTCCACCGTGCCATCTGTCAAATCCGTGACACTTACTGGAGGTAAATAAGTTGCGGAGTTGAGAGAACTTCATTGATTGAGTACTGTCTCTAGTCGACCTACACCTCGTCTAAACCAATTTCCCAGATTGGAATTTTTTTAACAGCCTCTCTGTCTAAGGGCATGTTGCCGAAGTCTTAATTCCTTTCTTCTATTCACTAACAGGATTGAAATGAGACTTCTGTTTGTTTTTAGTCTTTTTCGCTTATATTTGATTCTTATCTGATTGACAATGCACCTGATCGGTGAAAATTGCTTCCTGTTTTGCCTTGGCAGTAATTGAAAACTGGAAAAGAATAATGTCATTTACTAGAGACTTGTGAGTTTTTTTTCTTTTTCCCAGTTGATACTATTCGAGTTCAAATCTATTCTTGACATTCGGTATCGTACTTCAAGCTCAGAAATCAATGTAGAACTTTTCTTCCCCAAATCCCTACAGACGGTTTCCAGTCGTGTTTTCAAAGATGTAGGCGATCCTTGCACTAAGACCGATACCCCCTTGGTGGCCAAGGACCATTCAGACTAAATAATGAAGACAGTTCCTCGCTTCCTTGAGGTACCTTAGCAATATCCGCCCAGAGACACAGAGGCCATTACAAAAAAATACATAAAAATGCTCATTCAGGCACACGTCTGCCTCGCGGCATGCTGGCAATTTGTAACATAAGATTAAAGTATTCCATGTTTCACTCCCGAGATAATCACGTCAGTGCACATTCTGTAAAGATGTTCCTCTGCATGCAATTCTAGTCAGCACTATGTCAGCACTGTATCAGCACTGTATCAGCACTATGTCAGCACTGTATTGTGTTCTGTGGGTTGATGGTACCAGCATTGTTCAAGTCTGTCTACATTGTCATCCTGTAAATTATCATCCTGTCTTCTTTAGTCTCAGCTGAAGTTTTCATGATCTGAAGACATCTCTTGCTAATCTCTCCGTAGACCAGAGTGTGTTTACACCTGACATTGCTTTGATGTACAGGAAGGCTTTTATATACTTACATGTCCTCTTGAATTTTATGGGTTTTTCTTCTCAAGGATGGTTACAAAGTCTAGAAATATATACTCAACGAAACAAATTAAGGACCTGGCCTGCGTTTTACGAAAGGGGTGTGTATTTACGCCGGACATAAATCGGGATGTAAAGCACGGAATTACATGCAACTTCATGCTTTATGTCCTAGTTTGTCCGGCGTAAATATACACCCTTTCATAAAATGCAGGCCAGCAGATATTTTTTTGGAAATGTTTCTACCAAATTTTGGAACTTTGCTTGAGGAATCACGTGCCATTCTTCTTCCAACGTGTCTGCAAGTTCTTGAAGAGTAGATGAAGCTTGTAGCTGTTTGGAAGCTCCTTGTTGTTAAAATCATATAAAGCTAAGTTTATGTGACTACAAAGGCTATACTGGCCTATAATTCATTTTCTTGAGTATATCTGCTGAAAACCACCCACCTGTGCTTCAAGACCATTAATCAGTGTGTACCATACTTTTACCATAGCTGGAAATGACATAAACACAACTACTGGTATGACCATTTTGTGAAAGTCGCGCCAGGATTGATACTGTCAGTGTTAAATAAATGAATATATAATTTTGTAATTTGGGTTTGTTTTACCCATTTCCACAGCAATTTGAAAAAGTTGGAAGAACTTCTCTTGAGTAGACTTTTCGTCGTCTTTAAATTTTGATGGAATTTGTGGAAATGTGTCTATATATCACCTGGCGTTCTTTTTCTTTCACACGTAATTCAATTTCTCCAGAAGTTAAATAACCTGACACTGTTGGTTTGATAGGTTTGTATACGTGGACCATAACGCAAGGCACAAAGTCACAAAACAGATACTGTAAACTCCCATTAATTCTGACTCCCTAAAGAGATGCTTCTTTTGATACATGAAGACGCCACATATAAAACACAAGAACCTCAAGTTTGTTGCTGTAAAAATAAAACTCGGTTCATATGCCATTACAAAGTATGAACGTTAAGCTGAAATTTGATTTGCAAACTTAATTATTCATACCAGAGCAACATATCTAAATGCAACAATTTGCATAATTTTACTGAATAATATGTTAATTAAGGCACAGTAGCGACAAGTTTTCCCTGGTGAGTCAAGGATACCAGTCAGTTTGTGGATTCCAGTTCAAGCAACCTTGTCAATCAAGAGATCATCTTTCTTCATTTTAGCCGGTTAAATCAATTATTGAACAGTTGTGTTGACAAATGATCCATGACTGTTGCTAGCAAGGGAAACTTCAAGAATTATGTCAGACAGACGATTATGGTTTTAGGTTTTCAGACAAGTTTTTTTTGTTTTTGTTTTTTACTTTCATGATCACTTCGGAGTCTTCCATATGGTACAGATGTTGTGACATTTGTAAAGATTAATGTGTTTCCATTTCTTTCATCAATTTCCTGAGCGTGTGATATGCCAGTCACACGAGATGACTTTTTAATGTATTCAATAGCATGCTTCAAAATCAGCTTCATTTCATGGTTGAAATCGTATTCCACAAGACGCGTCTGTCAAATTTAGTAATCGTGAGTAGGAGGACGAAATCAGAAGTTGGGTAGCTGGGAGTGTTGAGAAGTAAGCAGTCGAGTAATCACGACTGTAAAGATAATAGTGAAGTTCTTTTGAGCGTAAAGACATCACTTGAGTAATTGTGACCAGAAGTCTAAAGCAACAATTCAGTAACTGTGAGTAAAAGGGTCATCAGTTCTGTACTTGTGAGTGGCAAGAAGACCAAGGCAACAGAAAATATGATTTTCATACGAGAGCAGTTATTACACTTCGACGTTGATTGATTCTTGCACCAACAGCGGCTCGAAGGAATTCCTCTTGATGTATATTCGGAATATTGCATGCAATTGTCCTCTCATCTCCAAACCAGTGTCCAGAGATCACAGCCAATAATTGCTTAACTCGTGAAGGAATAAAGATTTAAGTAATGGGACAGAAATCAAGAAATGATTTCTCTCCTCGAGTCGGCAATTTGGCACGCCTATAAAGCATGTATAATATGCTGAAGAAACACCACAGCAGTGAGTGGCCTGATGATTAAATACAAATTGATTGATTGATTGATTGGGATCTGTCAAAAAAGGGTCAAACGGGGGGAGGGGGGGTTGTTCCGTTTCCTCATGCAGTTGACAAATGGAGCTCCTTTTCTCGGCGGTTGATAACGCGTTTATGATGCTTGTTTCTTTTCCAGCGGACATGCAGCCGAGATTTCCACGGACCGTTCCAAGATCAGGTTCTGTGCCGAGTACGCGAGGTCTGGACTTGTCCTCCCCCCACAGTCGAAGTGGACTCTCCGACACGTACTCCACACGCAACTACCCCAACGGGGACCAGCAGATGTTAGCACACAACAATATAGAGAGGTGAGTAGTACAACGTGTTACCTTAATTAATGTGTACCTACTATTTTGTCGGTCTATAGTACAGTACTAATACATGGGAGAGCACCACATCCACTCTACTATCACTCTGTGATGTAGAACAATCATTCATTCACTTACCACTTTACTAACATAGTCGTCTATTAAAATCATAAAATGCAACAATTATAGAGAGCTGAGTAGTACAGCTTGCTATTTTAAAATTATATTTACCTAGTATTTTGTCTGTCTATAGTACAATACCAAATGTCTACCTGTCTGTCTGTCTAATACATGAGAGAGCACCATATCTACTCGAGGGGTTAAAGCCAGAACACCTTATCTCCACTTAACCATATACTGAGTAAATCCCATTTGAAAGTTTGGGAAACAACTTAAATATAGAGAAACTCACTTTTATTTAATTTAATATCTTCAAAAGTATGTATCTGATTGACATAATCTTTTTTTGTGTCAAGGGTTTACAAATATCAATATGCCTAAAACTCATTTTCACACTAATTGCGAGATAAAGTTTTCCGGCTTTAACCCCTTGAACTGTGCTAACCTACTGCGTCTGTATACACAGACGTAGTTTAGTTAAACCGTAGTTTAGTTAAACCGTAGTTTAAGGATCATATCGACAGCAGTATAACTCATCGCTTAAACCTTGTTTAGCCTAAACTGTGGTTGAACTATGTGCATACAGACCATGTATTAAAACCAGTAAACGCAGATCGTATACGATTAATCATGTGAGGAGTTAACATCAGTAAGTTAGTACTGGATAGTGTTCTGCACATCGGTGCCATAGATTGCAGACTATTGACAAGATAAATATGCATTAGCACAATGCTTACAAGGTACCTTTTTCATATTAACTAATTTATGTGTTAAACTAAACATTTACGATTTATGAAGATTAGTTGTATCATCAGATGTTACTGGTCAATTCTAGATGACGTGGTTTTCAGGTTAGATTACATGGATGCATTCCAGTAGTATTTTCCTGCAAGTACATTATGTTTATGCTAGGTGATCTTTGAAAGTGTTTATCATCTTAGAAGAGGTTGTGTGGGTGGGAGAAAAAATACAAGCATGGACAAGCTTGTAAAACTAGATACATTATTAATGCTGTTGCAGGCACACATGGGAGTTAAACAGACACAAAAAGTCATTGTAACCTTTCGTCATTTGTCATACATTTGTCGTAATTTGTGGGTCTTTGTACATTAATTGATACAAGCATATATATAATTGTTCTCTTAAAGCATTCTGTCAGACTTGTATCTTTTGATCAAGAATTGAGAAGCTTTGCATGTCTCGCAACACCTACATGCTTGAGCAAACCTATTCTGAAAGCAGTTTTAAATCAAATTACTTCAACCTTTAAGCAGTTTCCCCAGCAAGACCATTAGTCATTTTGGTGATGTGAGAAAACTCCCCAATTCCCAAGGCAAGGGAGTAAAATAGGACAAGGCAAACTTGGGTCAACAATGCACATGGAATAATCATTTCTCAATTTCGAGGTGTTGGGACCATTCATTTGTCAATAGGGTCTTAATTGACAGTCTCGGCCAGCACAACCGACTTGTTAGTCGCTATTGAATCATTTTGCAGCACATCTCAAATGTCCATTGTTGCCATCTCCAACCAAATCCAGCTGACTGGTTCTCATGTCTGTCATGCCGCGCGTCTTTAAGACATTTTCAACCTCGACTTCATTGCGAACCGTGGCCTGACTTCATTGCTCATTGGTCATCAAGTTGCAGTTTTATTGGCCGCTGCATGCCTTAACATCGTGTAGGATTCCGGCGAGGGTCCGTGTATAATTATTGATCTCGGCAATCTATTTATCAATCTGCAGTGATCTTCTCAGTTAGTGTGGCTTTAAAAAAGCCAGTCCGAGTCTAGTTATTAGTCGTAGGAATGACAAGACCTTTTTTTTTGTCTGCTGGGAAACCTTTTGCCAAGGAAAAACTTAATTCACAATTTGGTGTTGGAGCTTTTGGGATAGTGACAATTGCAAACTGTTGGAGTAAAAAGAAACGGTGGGCTGGTGATTGAGTTAGATGGGGAAATGGTTAGGATTGCTGGCGTCGTCTGTTCTTTATCAATAAAAACCAAGGAATTGTGTCCAAATGCGACCCAGTGGGCACAAGGAACCTGTATCTTCTAGCAATCTACATTATGTAAGCGCCATTGCATAAGATTCCTTTGGCTTTATCAAATCGAATACTGCAATTTGCGTAAAACTTGGTTAGAACGTATGTGGTAACCATACAATTTTCAATACGGTTGAATGTAATGTTTTTATTTGGCGAAATATGGTAAATAGGCAGCAGAACATAAAAGCAAAACGTAAAATTGAGTTGATTCATGTTTTTGGTACTTAGATGAAAATTACAGTGGATAGTGGACAAGGAAGTTTATGTTGTGATATAAATCTACTTGAAGATCTTGTAGTGGGTTTTTTTTTCAGAGTTAAGTCTGGTTTCTTTCATGTCAGTGTACCACTTCAGCCATTCCAAAGAATGTTTATTTCTAGGAATGTTTGTCTGCTTTAAATATAAATAATCACTTCTACTCGTCCACACATTTTGAAACCGTACGTGACAAATTGGTAACTTGCCGAAATAAATTGCATGTCGGTTCTGCGTTTAGACACTCTAAGAATGATTGCCACTTAGCTTAAGAAGTACTTAAGATTACATAAGTGGAATTTTATTAACTTTTCAGTCCCGATTACCATACCACTGCAGGGAGCATCCATTGTACTCATCAGGCTTGGGGGAGAAATTCCACATTTGAATATTTTGAAATCATTGACTTTCTGCAGTTAACCGTCAATTTTAAGATCTGTTGAGCGGGAGAATGTTGACACTGTATGGGAAGGAGTGTGATGGAACTTGCATGTTCATATTGGACGGACGCGCCGATGGTCCTGTTTGTTTAAGCTGGAAGAAGAAATATAATATTTGTGAGGATTTCCCGTTCTCGAGACGATAGTTTATCCTTGTGAGTCGATGTAAGGAGGAACAGATTGCGATTTTAATGGAATTTGATTCAGGATTTACCCACAACAACTCTGGGGGACGAGCAAGAGTAGCCCCCCCTGAATATTGACGTACGATGAAAACGGTGACAGTCTCTGGGCCTCTCCACCCGCAGAGAAAGTCCCTGCCAGTGATTATTGTTTGCTTTACTCCGAGAAAGTCTCAGAAATCAAACACGCGCATGCAAGAGGACCGCATCCACGAATTGCAAATACTGCGTGAATGTCGACAAGGAATCAATATCAACAGCGCTTATGTTTGCCTACCATAACTCCGGGAAATCACACGCGAAGATTAATCCCGAAATTGGTGATTACTTTTAGTTTGATGTCAGATGTAGGTGTAATTACTGCTAGGCCAATGAAGGGCACAGTGGTATTTAATCATTTATGGCCATTGATCTACTTGTGGAGTTGGAAGCGTGTTCATCCATCAAATCTACTGGCTCCAATATTGCCCAGCAATTGACACTTTAATATTTCAAGGTGTCCACATACTGTGTACTTCTGAGTAATCCGCAAGTTCGGAAATATTTGCTCAACTTGGTAAGATTGATAAACTTCCTCAAGAGCGTTTGCTTTGGGCTGGCTCTAGTCTTAAGGAATGTTCTTGTTATGATGGATCATTTAATCAGCAGTGGAACCGTTTCACTGATCAGAATTCAAGTACATATGCCATATTCATTACAGGAGAAGATGTGTTATTTCTTAAAGCACTGGTAATGTTTGAATTAAATTGGAGTTGTATTCTGACATCTAATTATGTATTTAATCGTACTGTGCGAGATGAATGCTTTCAAAGAGAAAAAAAAACAATCGCCAAATTTGAGATTATAATCTTGTCCCCGCAGTTGAAATTAGTAGATATTCACATTAATCGACATTGGATTTTATCCTGAATTCACAGCGGATAAACATACAGCCAGGTGGTCTGGAATTATTTTAACGTAATTGATGCCACATTTTCATATTGCCTATCATCAGGCTATCGCACCATAGGGAATGGCTATTCTATATTTCTATTGCATGCGATCTCCCTTCGTAATATTGTCTTTAGCAGAGCCATGCAAAAACTAGTGTTTTTCTATTCTCAGAGAACAATGGCAGTTTATTCCGCGTTTATGATAATTGTTACATCTCTTGTTATTTCTGCAATAACTGCTGACCTTAAAAGTGGACAGAGACCCTTAGTGCAACGGCCATTGTCATGTAAAAAAATAAATACTTGCATTATAGTCCATTGTTTGAGTGCACCAATGGTAGGGGGTCGTATTATGTGTGTGTTTATTGCATCATAAAACAAATAATTGTTCCAAATTGCAAACGAGGTTTGGCAAAGATGGAAGTTAATTACAGACCGAGAGAGTCGGGCGCCATTGTTTTGTGAGTGGGGTGACAGAGGGGGGAGCTCGTTAATCACATGAGAAGGGTCCAAATTGCTTAAAGAAGAGATGAACATTACGATACTTGACTTTCCAATTCATTTTTGCTATTATAGCTTCAAACATAAATCTCACTAAGTGCAAGAATTGAATTTGTCTTTGCACGACAAGGTGACAAGAGTGATGAATTTCATTAGTTTGTGGAAGAATTGCAGTATCTGGATTGCCTTTTTTTCTGGAATTGGTCTGATGTCACCATCAATGCTACCATCATATTTCAAAGAAATTCTTTCTACATTGCTAAAATTATTTCCCCTCACTTATCTGATATGTTTGTAGGCATGATTTCTCTGTTGATGTTCGCAAATTAAGGCATGTACAGATAGATGTGTTATTGAATTTTGGCCGATTAGCAAATGAATGCTGTTTTCTTAGAAAGACGCGGTCCAGTAATTAAATCCATTGGTGAGAGCATCTGAATTATATTTAAATTGTTTGAAGATTAGGTAAATGACTGGCCAGGCGTGCAGCTTACCATGTGTAGATCCACAGACAGATACTAGTACACAGTACTGTGTCACCCCATGCTGACATCTGCACTGACTGCACTGATCACAGTCATTTACTGCAGTTTAGTTACATGCAACACATATGATAACTACTGTCTAAGAACAGATATTTAAGGAGGGTTTATAAGGTGCTTTTTTCTATTATTTGAATAATGTTTAGGATTGCGGGAATTGAATTAAATTTAGGTTCGTTATTTTGAGGAGGATTTAAAATATTGCCTCACATTTAAACAGTCATTCAAACATGCTAAATATATATACCATGTATTATATTTCCTAATTAATACATGAATCCTAATGATACAATAACTTACACATTTACTGTTTCAGGCAAGCCTTTACGTTCCCGCAGTTTGGCGTGCCGACCATTCCAATGGGGGGTTACCCCCCTTCACAAGACTATGGCTACTATTCCAAGTTCAGTAGCGCTAGCCATCGAATGAAGAAACAGCTGAAGCAGAGATGCACATGGAAGTGCACAGCACTCATACTTCTCATCATGTGTGTGGCCTTACTGGCATGTACAGTCTACTTTGCAGGTAAGCCAGCGCCAACAGGTTTACTGTCTTCTTGTCAGGGCTCCGTTTAAGCAGCTGAAACATGCACCAGCGTGTTGTAAAACCCAAAAATTGCAAACTGTTTTGATTTTTTACTTATTGCACAAAGTGCAGGTTTGATTTAACCAGGTGAAACATGTAGCAGTGTGTCGCAAAATCCTAAAAGTGCAAACCGCTTTGTTTTTCTACTTATTGCACAAAGTGCAGGTTTGATTTAACCAGGTAAAATATTTACCAGTGTTTGCTAATATCAGTGTATAAAACTCTAGCAACTTCACTGCCAGGCATGAGGACTGGTAAGTCTGAGAAGGTACCCGTTCTCATACATGTTGGCCAGTGATCGATGATATATATCTTGAAAAACAAACAAAAAGTAACATGACATATGGGTGTGCAAGGATAAAACGTTTCCAGTCCTCACAAGTTCTCTGTGTATCCAAGCAATGTCAGAGTGATTACACTGAAAGTAGGAATTCTATAGATACAGCAAAGTATATGGTTTAAGTCAGATGAGTGATGATGTTGTCAAATATGAAATATTGGGCATCCTCGCATGAATACTCTTGGAAATACACATTCTCTGTATGGGGAAATGGTGTATACTTTGTAGAATAATGCACTCTCAATCTTCATTCTTTAATCGCCAATGAATATAAACTTATCCCACCAATCCCCAGAAGGCTGCCCATATTACCACCGATATTCCCGGCACGTCCAATCATACGTCATCATTATCGCAGGTACATTTCACGCATATTGACAGGCAATAGTTCTTCCCATTAACAAGGGTTATATCATGGCGTATCCCCTGTCATAAATGACTGTTTGGGGAATAAAATCAGATGGCGATCTAGAAATCATGTCAGGATACCGTACAAGATTCCCCTGCGTTGACACGGGGCGGACAGATGTTGTCCGTTACTTCGACAGCGGTTGTCATGATGAGGACGGACGGCCAACTTCCCCATCACAGGAAATCCACAAGTTGCCGACAGAATTCATTTCGCCTCGTAATCACACTTGTGGCAGAAAAAGATAGCAGTGTATCAAGGCCCAACAGCTCTGCCTTCATTTTCATGGAAAAAATTCCCAATTTATGAATATGGGGGTCGAAGCCCCCTGATCACAAACTTCAAGATAAATGTGCTATGGTAATGAGACTTTAAGCCCATCGTTTAGAGCAGAGCACTCTCCCCTCTCATAACTCCCCCAGTTATCAACATTATTTATAACAGATAGTCATTATGCACTTGCAGCTCCTTAATGTCCAAAAAATTAATATGAATACCGTTACGGACCTGCCCTCGTGAGATCAGTGGCACAGCAGGGGTTAACCCTCATCTTTGGTTTTCCTTCAGCGTGTTACTTCCTTCAACAAGGAGTCTGACCTCTATGAGTTGAATCATGCGAGGAACCATGCTGTTTTGAGAGTAAATCTGTGGTAAAATTTGTAATAATATATAGCAATCAGGATATTATTGCTTTTGAGATGAACATAAGTCGTATGCTTATCAGTATGGAATGAGCCTGTGTGGAAATAGTTTCAGAATACAATGATATAGCCCAAGTAAACATACTCCAATCAAGTTATAATCAAAGTAATTTAAAACAATTACAACCCAATTGTTATTAAAATTCCAATCAACAGTAACACCCAGATCCAACCCAATCTAATTACAATCACAGTCTGTTCAATTGCCTGTCATAGCCGCCAATTTTACTATTATCCAATATTACCACAACCAAATCTAATCCTAGCCAATCACATTCACATCCTTATCCAACCCAATCCACATCCATCCATCCCAATCCAACACAATCCAATCTAAGTTACAATGTGTAAATGCCTTAGTATTTGTATTTACAACCACTATGTGCAAATTCCGTATTATTTTATTATTTTTTATTTAGTCCTGTCAATTATTATTTATTTGTATTTACAACCATATGCTGGAAATGCAGTTATCATCCTTGGTCTTGTCAGTACCAGCCAGTGCTCGCAGGTTTACTGCAACATTCACCGCTACGGATGTTGCGGGTTTCCTCCTGCCCTAAAATGACAAGTCGTGATATTAGTGAAAGATTCTAGAAAGCGACTTTAAACCCCAATACAAAAATAAAAATAAAAATTACAACCATGTGCAAATTCCTGATTATTTGTATTTACAACCATGTAGCACTGATCTGAATGCACTGAGCTGAGGATATCGCCCACTAATTACATGCTCTTACAGCAGCTAATTCATCCCCTAATTCACAATCCCTATTAAGTCAATTACAAGATACTCAGATCTTCACCCTAAGGTCGCCATCTGAGAGCATTGCGATGTAGTCTCCAAAGAAATGCGAGAAATTAGTCTGGCTATATAATATGTGGGTTAAGGTTGAGACATGATGTTCATTTGGGCGCTTACCAAGCGTCCAGCAAGTTGGCACACCATTAGTAAAGTATATTAAAGTGAATGATCATTGCTCTAGCCCCGAGAGAGGTTTTGTACCAGAGGAGTTGGGTGGTAGACATTCTCTCCCCATAGCAATTGACACCTGTTTGGCGAACCAGACTTCATCAGATACCAGCATTGCATTCTGAGCATTCTCATTCCCCTTCTCCTTTCTTAAAGTTCCTGCCTGTGTTCTCTGCATGACCAAAAATTATGTCATTGAATAATTATGTAAAAGTTGCATTTGTATACAGTTATTAACTGCCCGATGAAGTCTGTATAGTTGCAGACGAAATGTTGTGGTTTATATCTATAGTTTTATGTACATAGACATTTCATTTATATTTATTTGTATACTTCGAAATGTTTATGATATTTTCCAATAATTTCTGGTATGTTATTGTAGAAGTGGAAAGTTCAATTCAGTGTTTCTGATGAGGTTGTTTTATTGGTTATCATGTAGGAGTCCATTCTTTTTCATATGAATTCTTGATCCTTAAAACTGTCCAAAGGCCATTCTGTGTGAGAGGTGTGTCAGAGCAGGTTCTTCTGTGGGCAGAGTCCCTACTGTCACATGTCGTTTCTCTCTGTGAATGTCCAACTTCCTCCCCAACTGCCTCTTGATTGCGTCCCTCTGCATTCAATAGACACCTAATGAACCTTCATACCTCTGTGGAGCCGTCATCCCGCCAACGGGCAAATAAATCGGCTTTTCATCTCTCTGTGATGAATGTTTTCACATCTTATTAGGACATGCTTAGATCAAGGGAACTGTCCCGAACTGAACTAGTTCTGCTTTTGTGTGCGGTTTATATTGAACAGCTATTGAGTCTGTCCATTAAATGTGAAATGTTATTAAAACTAAGCCCCCATCCTCCTCCCTGTTTCCAGGGATTGCCAAGAACCTAAATGTCTTATGGTGGTATCAGTCGGCAAATGTTGTGTTGTTGCCAGAGAAAGTATATGATGTACGTCTTGGAATGCGTATTGCATATGTAATGCTATATGCCTTAGTACTTCTGGAATGCAGCATGTAACATAATAGGCCTCTGGAAAATATTTATGAGTACATGTTCATCGTGGCTGTCAAGATAATTCTTTTTCTTACCTCATCATACATACTGTATTAGTTTACACAGGACTAAATTGGATTCTCACTGAACCTGACAAAGTTCTAAACAGTGGGTGCACAAATACGATGTAGGTCGTGTCAGTCATTCATTTGTTTTCTATCCTATGTTTGGAAGTATATGCATGTACATCAGGGGAAAACATATATATTGTTTGTTTTTATTGTTTATTCATTAAACTAGCGGTATCTCCAACAGTTGCCCATCTAGTCTAAATGTTCAACATATGCGTATCTTAGTGCGTATACGTACCTAGTGAGCACAGGTTCAGGCGTACATTATGACTGCTTAACAACGACACAATGGATTTACACCTAGTTTTAACAGATGTACTCACAAAGCTATTAAATGGACCCCTCACTCTGGCATCAGGATGTCCATTCTTTGTGTGTTAACTGTTTGCAAGAAAGGAAAAATACCATATCACGAATACTGGTCGCTTCTGTTATTTGTAAGCACTGTTTTTTCCGCGATGTAATTGTACACACTAATGATGACGGATACCATTTTCTGGCTTGGTAGAGGAATCAGATGACGGCTATTGTCATCGTCTGGTACCGTGCAAGACAGCTTCGTGTTTTTTTACGTTAGTGTTGTTTTACTCCCCCGGCTGAATTCTTTCGGCAGCAAATGTTCCAAAGACTGCAGAACGTGCGCCACCTGCTAAGCTTTCCTGGCTTTCTGACGCGTTTCTCACACTGTTCTTGCCTGATAATGAGCATGGCTGTGTTTTAATTGTGACTGGAAAGTTTTCCTTTTTGAAAATAGAATGTTATCCTGGCAATCTGAGACTTTTGAGCTGGCAAGGCGTTAAACACTTTCAAATTCTAACGTCATGTTTGTTCCATTGTGTAATTTTGAAATTTGTGAAGGTAGTAAATATTAAAGTGATATTGAAGTTTTAATGTGCTAATAAGAACATGTATCATCTGTCGTAAAAGCATTTATGAATGATATTGGACTAAGAATTTCAAATTAGAATTAATGTCAAAAAGCATCCATTCATTTTAGATATAATTTGTTTCTTAAACTTGAACATATTTTTGTGAAATGTTAACTTTTATCATTGTACAGTTCATCAGCATGAGCATGTGTGATACCAAAAGAAGTTGACATTAATACCAAATGTTATGTATGGGTTTGTAAAAGAAACATCCGATAAAAGCAACATGGCGTCTGAAATGCAATATTGCTAGATCAACAACAATGCAAAGAAATGTGTAAATTCGTTAATAACATAGCGAGTCTTTGGCTGCGGTGTTTCTGCTTGACTTGCTGCCTGTCCTCCGTGAGAGTGTTCCTGGAGAGCAGCCGTTGCTCCAACCAATCGCGGAGATTCCGCATGATTACATCCGCGACACTTCCTTATGATTATCCTCATCATAGACTCTGCACACCCTCCACGCTCACTCCGCATTCCCTCTGCACTCTCTCCACACTTTCTCCGCCTTACCGACTTTCATTTCACCCAAAAACCTGTCAGTTCCGATATCGACTTGCGTTTCAGCTTCGAGAAAGGCATTGTGTTATGGCATTGTTTATTGCAAATATTCATAGACTACTGGGTATTTCTGCCATGAAGCTGTAATTACAAGATGTTAATTTTAGATGATATAGACGACACTGAGTGCAGTGTTGGGGTGTCCAGGAAACCGAGATCATTGGGTTCTTGTAAATCACTTTAATACCTTCAGGACTGTCCATTCTTATTTGTTATGTCTAGGAGTGACCTCCCTTTGTCTTCTATACCTGTCTGTGTTCATCACATAGCTGTTTAGAAGAATTTGAAGAATTCTGTAATTATTCCGTTTTATTACTTCCTAAAAAGATCTTGACAAGTATTATCCATATCTTCGGAAATTATGCATGATTTTTAAGGAACTCATCAGTAAATATATATTTTTTTACATTTGTAGAAAATTATTCATTTAAATAACTATATTTCCCATGTGTATGAGAATAACATGAACTATTTTCTATAGACTGATATTTTGCCAAGTTCTCTTCCTCATTAATGAGACAAAAGAAAAGTATTTTCAAAAACACAATTATTTAAGTTAAACACACTGTTATTTAATCAACATGCTGTACTAGCACTTTACTTCAATAATTTCCAGTCGTTTCTTAGAACAGGGTTTGCGTGCAGATGCTCTCAAATTCGATCTATCCTGTACAGTAAACAGTAGGGAAAACCAACAGTACGTATTAAGTTTGCCAACAGAGTAAATTATGTGAGGGCAATGCAATATAATTACACACGTTGGAGTCACTGAGGAACGGCCCTAATACAAGTCATATATCATGCATACACATCCCAGTCCCAGTGTTAATTATGGATGACCCCTATCCTACATGGACTAGTGTTTGTTTTGACTTAATTTCCTGGGAAATCAATTCCATCTGTGCAGTATTTCACCTGAAATTGGTGGGGTCCCCCATAATGGTAATTTCAAACCCTGCATACTGCTGGCTGAAGCCACAAGAGAGGGACTGAACCCCCGTGAGGTTACCGCCAGTCTATACATAAACATTGGCCAGGAATTGCTAAATCCTATTCATTTTCTCCACTTAGTCGAGGGGAAGATATGATGGAGTGGGCATCCTGGTTATGAAATATGCATATGTTTGATACGCTGTGTTTGGCCAATAGATAGTTTCTGAATAACTGTTTGTCCGTAACATGTTGACTGCTAACTGTCTAAATAGTTAGGATGTTGATCATGTAGGTCTAGAGCCTTCTTGTTCTGGTAAAAATAATTAATGATATAAAGTATTAATTGATTATTTAGAAATATGCACATGGTATTGTTAATCACAATGTCATAAAAGTAATAATTGAATGAGCATATTGTCTAATATTTACTCACTCTCTCAAGTGTTTTCTCTCTCGCTCTCTCTCTCTCTATCTATCTTTCTCTCTGTCTCCATTTATCCCATACACACGGACCGAGATACACATTCTGTGTAATCACCAGCATTATGGCTAAATTCGACCACACAGAACATATCTTGTGTGGTTTATGATATGGAAATTATTGATTTCCAGATTGCTTTGAATATAATCACTAGGACCCCCCATCTCTCCTATCCATTGTTTTTGAGACAAATTCTCTCCTCTCATAGCCTATCAATTTGCAAATTTAGTGGAATGTTGAAAGAGGAGAAATGGATCGCCCACGAAAAATCACTTTGATAAATCTTTTCCGTGCATCTGATGATACGGAAAACAGTCATATAAACAAGATGGGCAATCACGGATCACTTGGAGAAGAACTAATATCGGCCAAAGTAGAAGGCATTAGGAGCAAGTTGCCACCTTTTTGTATAACAAATAACGAAAAATCAATAAGGGATATTGTGGAAAAACTGACTGTATATCACATCAGAGTGAAGGTTCTTCCTGGCAGATAGTGAATTGATTTTTGTTGCCACAGATTCATTACCGTCCATTTTACTGGTCAAATGATGCTCTTTTAGCAATGGTCTTTTAGGCGAGGCAGCAATATTCTCCAGGAAAATTCAGATCTGGCTGGTGATTGTTTTGATATACTTTGATACCAGCTCTCTTCAAGTCTTTCAAAGGCTATTGAGTCCTGGCGAATGACACTTGATTGCAATATAAAGAAGGTGTGAATGTAATTTGTGCCCTTTCATAGGCGTAGCACACCATCCACGAGGCTGTACATTGGAAGAGGAACATTGGTTCCAACCTCTTAGTTTAGCGCAATTTCAAGTTTATTTCTTGAAGAATATATCGTTATTGAGATTAGTAGGAGTTCCTCTCCAACTGTGGAATCAGTTATGGATTCCATTCCAAAAGCTGATGTCATCTAATACTCTATTTTCATTTTCTTCAACCACATTTATAAGGTTTTCAGTTGCACGAGGATTTTCACTGTGACTCTAGATTGATTGTTTTGGGGGAACAGTTTTCCTGGTAAATATAGGATGAAAGTAGGCTTGACATGCAATGCCAGTTTTGTGAATCTTGTGCAGAAACTTTAAAGGACCAGCTTTGGATCACAAGTTTGGCAATAAATGTATGAATATTACATAGATATTTCAAAGCAAGTTTTCCTTTGAAATTGCCTTTCCAAAGATGATAATTTATATATTGCTTTAAACCAGTATGTTGCAACAATTTGTATCACTACACACACATTCATACATAATAATATTATACAAATAAATGTTGCAAAAATCAAACTTGGAAATCATTTTCTTTTTATAATAGTAGTATTGTTCCACAGATCTATGTACGGTTAGTTGTTTACAATATGTCATTGAAAGAATACCTCAAGAATGTCTGTATAACGCAAAACACCAGAAGATATTGAATTATCAAATAAATATTATTAATCTAATTTTCTTCTGAAGCTGACATCTGAATAATGAGGCATCATTTGATACACACATTTCCATGCCACCGATTCCCATTTGGAATATAGGGGGGTGGGGCCTGTACAATTCCCAGCCAAGCGCGGAGGATGAGATTGGCTGGGGTGTTTGCTTTGGACAGTTGGTTAACCCATCGCCGATGTGCCAGAAAATCATATCATATACATTGGCATCCTCTGTGAAACTTATCCCTTGTTAATGACTCTTTGATTAGATTTGGTTTCAACAATTACTCCTGTTGAAGTAGAGGTAGAGTGCCGGCCAGCCGTCTCTCGAGAATTGCCAATTTTGCATTGATATTTGAGGCTCTCGATGCATGGTTCCAATAACCGGCTTGTTTTAATTTATATCTTGGATTGCAATTACATACACGTCCTGCTTCATTTGAAGAGTGTCCATTATAGAATTCTTCCAGTAATAGACCTCTGAATATGATCTGTTTATTTGCAACTTGTTTAAAGATGTACTTTTTAAATATTTGACACAGTTGTGGTTTTGGAGACTCCTGTAGACCCTCGACTAAGTTTTCCCATGAGGATAATGTGGTATATAGGTAGATTTAACCTGTCATGCAGGTGATACTGGTCCATTTCTTCCCTGCTCATTACGGCTAACAGAGCTCCACACAGTTGTTTTCAACGAGGGGGTTGAGTGAAAGATCTTTGGGTTTGTTCTGAATGACTATGCCTAGTGATATCTTGCCAGGATTCAGAACATGCTTCCTCTTTTTTAGCGGATATTGTTTCACAGCCTGTCAGTGAGCGAAATCTTTTAGATGTTTCTCTTGTTACTGAAAACCTTCTTGTTAAATGTAAATGTTCAACTTTTTTTTTTTTTAGCGGAATGTACATCCAGGTTTACCAGTGTATTTATTATTCATCAATGTCACTCTGTCTAATCAGGAATCCTCAAAAAGACTCATGCCTCAAACATTTAATAGCTGCTGCTAGGACCTTGTGTTGAAAATGAAAGGACAATGTGATTTGTTAAGTTTATTCATACTTGAATTAATATAGACCACACTTGTGTAGGCTACCGTCATCTCCAACAAGATTAATAGAGTTCAAAGTATCTCATTGAATCCCATTCTTTGACAGATAATTCCCATGGTGAGATGGATATTTCCCATGTTGTGAAAGATATTTTCTATGTTGTGACAGATAATCACCATGTTGAGACAGATAACTCCCATGTTGTGACACATAATTCCCATGCAATGATAAGATAATTTCTCTGCAGATAATTACTGTGCAATATCAGGTAATTCCCATGCTGTGACAGATAATTATTATGATGTGACAGATAATTCCCATATAGTAAGAGATAATTCCCATATTATGACATAATTCCCAACTTATTGCCAATTCCCAACTTATTGCAGACAATTCCCATGCTGTAACAGATACTTCTCATATTGTGACAGGTAATTCCCATGCTGACAGATGTATGTTTGTGTTTCAGCTATGTCAATGTTTGAGGAGGAGGAGAAAGTTGCACAGAACTCCGACCCCACGCTGCAGCACCTCAACTGTGCCTTCAACCTGTCTCGCAGTGGATACTCAACGATACGACCAGGTACGCCATATACACCCTCGTAACACACCCTTGTAACACACCCTTGTAACACACAGGGGGCGGGATATAGCGCAGAGGTAGAGTGTTGGACTTCGGAGCCAAAGGTTCCAGGTTCAAATCCCGCCCAGGGGGCCCGGCATCAATGTTCGCGAA
>JAUTBV010146685.1:0-10938 GCA_032361325.1 Lepetodrilus fucensis | reverse complement strand
AGATATATTGATAATTTTTGCATAATTGTAAAGGGGAATGAATGAAGAAATTGATTATAACAATAACTCAATTTTTTATTTTTGGTACAAGTGACTGAATTTGCTGTGCTGGGTCACAAATGGTATCCGTAGTGTTGCGAAACTTCTCTAATACCTAAGCCGGGAACTACGAATAAGTAACCAACTTTATGTTGGTAGCGTATAGATGCAACTGTTCTGTGCAACGGGCACAATGTAATTTATATTTCGGTTGACATCGTCGTGAGTCGGCACCACCTTCGTCACCTCGACTGCGACTCTATTGTACCCAGACTGAAGGTCAAGAGAGAGCAATACCTTGGCATCGGTTCGTCATGAATTGACGTCAATAGCAGTTACACATACACAGTGTCCTCGTGTCCACGTAGGGATGCCTATTAGAAGCGCATGCATCACCTGACCTTCAGCAACATGACAATCAGCAGCCTTCTAATACGATTAATTAGCGCCGGAGCCGGGACTTACCATCCACTCGAAGTAAGACATGGTGTCGTATGCTCCTGGTTTTGGAGCTAATCTGACACTCGTATACTCCAGCGTCGGCTAGCGTGACATTCCGGATGTGGAAGTTCCACTCCAGGGACAACTTCTCGTGGTGTACCGTCAGCCGATTATCCCGGAAGTAAGTTGTAGTCCCAATCGTTAATGGATTCGGATCAGATGCGCGTCGCCAAACAACCTGGAAATGAAATCCAAATATCTGTGAATTATCAATGATAGTTGAAAGAGAAATCGTTTAAATTTTGAATTATTTGTCGTGATTTCCGTTTCCTATAGATACAAACAACGAGGCTTATCTATTCTTGATATTTTACGCTTGGAACTTGCTACCACCACATTGAAGTAAATCTGTGTAATCCTATTTCTCAGACTTAAAGTCTCAAACTCAAAATTAGAGGCTTTAGGTTATGTTACATATTGCAAGGAAAAGGCAAGGTATGCTGTTTGTTTCGCCTAGCCCCACATGCAAGGTATTTACTAACGTAAACAGGGATATTCTAGGTATGCCAAGCTTTTCTAGAAGCACTTTGGCAGGATTCTACAAAGACAACAGGAATGTGTATCATTCTAAAATATTACCCCCGGAGAACTGCCGTAGTGGAAAGGTAGATTCAGTTGATGATGCACTTATGACGTACGCGTGTGTGTAAAGTGTTAGAAGTCCTAAATCTAGAACCTTCATTGAAATTACGGAACATGTACCTCTCAAATGCTTCATTAAAAATTACCGAACATGTCGGAATATGAACTTTCACATTTTACTGAAAGTTTGACTTGATCAGTCTATATGAACATCTTAATATATAAGCTGTACGTATTGCTGAAAGTATGGCTATGAATAGTAGATATTCATGCTCACAATATGATTACACTATTACACGTCTTGTTGAACTGGGTCTAACCTAGAATATTATACGTCTTTCTCAATTATCCCACTGCATGGAGACTATGCATTATGAATGGACCATCCAAGCAAATGTATGATTATATTACGTTATCTAGAAACTTGGGGTGCTTGCTAAATCTGTCAAATCATACAATACGACAGTTCTAATATCGGCTCCAGTAATGTTTCAGAAAATATCCATTAAATAATGTCATATTCTGATCTAAGAGAGGCATCGTACGTATAAATTTCATATGAGAATACTGTATGCACGACGGAAAAGAAATAACATTGACGCTGTGAGTTGTACGTGTAGAAAACTTGGGTTGATCGGTACAAAGGCGTAACGCTGATATAGCATGATAAGAGCAAGGTTTACCAGACATCAATATTTGACAGTAGGAGACACTCGACCTTGCGAAAACTGAGTATCACGTTATACAATGCTTGAGGTCATATGAATTGTTTATATCACAGTTATAGCCAAATCCCAATGATATTCCAGCATAGCCTAACGGCGCGCTTAATTGCTCATCCACTAGTGTGTATATATATATATATATATATATATATATATGAGCATAAATTCGTTTGACATATTAATTAATACTCAACAAAGACCCGGCGATGATGAAGACACATACACTTCAACCATTTACGGTCAGGTCTCATGTCACGGTAATCAATTATATATCATGTTTTATTTATTTGACAAGACAGTATAATTGGAATATGCCATGTTATTGTGAGGAAACTACAGTCAGATCATGTTACCGAGCATAGGTGACAGACACCATTTTTCGTTCTACTTGGGAAGATGAAGCCTTGTCAGACTGCAGGACGAGTGGTCATTTACATAACTGAACACTTCATTAAAAAACGGTGTTTTAGGTGCATATCTGAGACACTTCTTCCATCGATTGACCACAGGTGCAGTTTCGCCTGACTTTTACCAAAGTTCTGCTCAGTTGGGATAACTTGGCTCCAAAACCGGAGTCGGTGGCTTGTACTGTGTTAAAGGGTTTGCATTATTTGGGGGTATTTGAAACAAGCACTCATGGTAGAGATGGCATGCACGTAGAACAACATGTAAATGGCTATACTTTAAGTTAGTGTGTGTATAAATATGCGCGTTCATTAGAAACTACCTAATAATTGGATTATTGCCACTTAACGTCCTTACAATTAGATTTGACCCTTGCACAATGCTTACTTACTTTACCATGAGTTTGTATATTCGTCTGTTTGTAGGTCTTTTTGAGAATTATGTGAAGAGAAAGTATGCACATACTGCATGGCAACTCGTGGCATCTTTTACTTTGACCTATACGCAATTCTTAATTATTTTAATTATATTATTTAACTTTATATTATTTGTTTAAATCCATGTGAATGTACGCACATAGTAGTCGTAGTGCTGAAGATGGTACATAACCAGAATCTACTGGGGTTTGGGTCCGTTTTCACGAAAACATGAAGCAAACTCGGCTCCGACACCTGTGTAATTTATGAATTGAAAGGAAAACGGGCTTTAGTTATATGAATACTTCTATAGTTAGGAACATGTCAATATTAGACCATAGCCGACTTCATTGCACACCTGTGTTCTATCGTGTTCTAATTTTTAGTTTAAAACCATCAAAAACATCTCTTTAGGTGATACTTTATGGAAGCAATTATAGTTTCTACGTCATCTGGTTTCCTTTAATAGCGGCATGCGCGTGCTAGCGGAGACGATAACGTTGACGAGGATATCACGAATGTCCTCATCAACAGATGATGATGCTGATAACGAGGCATGTGCAGGAATACAGTTAAGAACAAGTCAATAGCGTATCCAGTATGTACATTGTAAACAGCTGATGTTATATATGCATTCTAAACTTTTCGATAGGAGTGAAATTTGGCCAAGTGCCTACTACATAGTGTCCGTGTATCCACTGAGAATCATATATCTAGTGGTGTTTGAGGATGATATCACATGCACAAATGTAACATCAATGCAAACACTCAATTACCATTATCGTGTATCTGAGTTCAAGCTAAAGTCGTACACGGAATGCACCGAAACATACGGAATAAGTAAATGCTTGCTGACTTTGATGTTGAATGGCCCTGTGCTGTGGATGTGTCATGTGTATGTGCATGCATGTATCATGACATGTCATCGTTCAGCGAATACGGTCGAATGTTACAAAGCTGTTCATTTCCCATAGATTCTTTCTGAACGCGTATTGTAAATGCTGAGGTGCCAATGACCTGTCCTGACAATAATTCAGAACGTCGATGTTTTCCCCCTAGTTTCCACTTCTTTGTTCTTTTTTTCTTTCTTTCTCGCTTGCTTTTTAGTTGGCATCTGTACGTTTGTATTTTTATTTTGGTTGTTTGTGGATTATTTTCTTCTTTTTATTTCTTTCCTACGTTGATCCCAATCCTGTTTCCTAACAATTGGCCCATTAGATGCGTCATAGAGTACTCACTGTTCGGGTTCCGATGTGTTGCACCGCGCATTGCAATATGGCCTCCTCGCCTCTGTTGTACGTCACGTTAGTCGGTGTTTTCAAAAACCTCGGCATGGGGGCTGGCGTAGTTAGGTCATCACCTGGAACAAGCAGTGTTATAGCACAGTGTACACTTTACATTAACATAAATGGTATTAAATGCATAATTTAATCCAAAACACTTAAACCTTTATCTAAACTGCACACTTTACAGATGGCCCCATACTCTTATCTTTATTGTCCGTATACGTGTATTGAATTAATATCAGGTTGGAATTATAGGCTCACTCCTTAGGCTTTCATAATATTAATATAAACAGGCACTGCTGTGTGTATCTCAAACGACTGCGTTCAATGATATGCTCACACGTGTGTGGAGAAGATAAAAATAACACAAAATAGTTTGTTTCCAATTATTTCATAAACGCATCTATATTTCTGGAATACTTCGGCATGGTGTATTATTCTTCAGTCTATCTACATTGACATCGCATATTCGTCGCCGGTTTCAGTGTCATTAAAACAGCTATTACATTTACTGAGCTATAGTATACGCAGATTTTGAAAGTTGAAGGAATTTTAAGATTGATAATAGGAAAGATGCTCGGATATGATTCTTGAGAACCAATTTAATGCATCATGTGCTGTGAAGAGTATCATTCTAAAATCACACGTGTATATTTTAAATTCTGAAAGAAAAGTTTAATTTACTTCACTTTTAATTACATGCTCGTTTAGCATACGCCTCATATAACTGCTATAAACTAATATACAATATCAGGCCGGTGCATACATTTATACGGATAGTCATAACATCCGTTAAGTTATATGACGTGACCTAGCCTGTTGTCTCATTTCATTGGGAATTTTATTGGCATATATGTAGATGCTATCAACTCCTGAACTCGATACTAGAAAAACTCCACTATTAAATCCAGAGTTGTGACAATGTATAGCATTATTGCTCAATATTAATCGCAGAAAGCATGTCTCTGCATACGATTATTTGCCACCTTTATTGGAATAGGATGGGCGGGAGGGTGTATGTGAGTTATAACGTGATAACACATCGAAATACTTAACGGTTATTCACCTGGGGAAGCTAACCCAAGTGCATAGTACCAACACTTGCATCTTTTCTAGTTTCTGCACTAAAGATCACTCGCATTGCATATAACAGTTACAAGTGATCCTCTATGTTAAGGAGATACCATATATCTAGATAGGTGTTTCGCTGTTGTCTGATCATATTGAATTTGTGACAATAAGTATGTTGAAATCAAAATCCTCTATGTTAAAAGCGCCGCTCTTCTTCGCTAATATAATTAAGATATTTCGAAGTAAATAACTAATTTATCTTTTGTACGAAACAAATGTTGAATCAAATGACGGGTCTATACTAATATCCATACTCAATATCACAACTTCAATGCAAACATGTTGCAAACAGCATGCATAATTATAACGAGCTACTTTTCTGATAACATCACTTTTGTCAGAGCTGTTCAGCCTAAAATCGAATGAGAGGCGTTACACCATTATATTTCAAGACATGTTGAGCACCGGGCGTTATAATGTGAGCTACGTAGCTGTGTTGTAATAAATGTCATGATAGGGGTCTAGACTCACTACTTCACCTTCTTCTGCACTGGAAAACTACACGTTACGCCAACACAACATAGCCATCATTCCATTAAGCATCTCTTCATATCGTGTTTAACATACAAGTACCACGGCGACTGAAAGCACTTCCTTGGAACCCCTTTATTAAAGAGAATGGGTTGAAATCTGCTAATTATTATACACAGTGGTTCGTGTTTTTCTGACATAGGGCTGGGATTGTTTCAAGTGTTACGGGTGTATTCATGTCATGATAAGACTAAAGAACATATAATAGATACCAACTTTTTTTTTCATTTGCACTTGCTGTTGTTAACTGAAGAGCTCTTTGGATTGCAGACGAACTCGAAGAATCTTTGAGAAACATCAATTTGAGTATGCTTGTTGTTCACGTAAACTGCATTACTCTGCCGATTTCGTATGCCCATATCGATTTAACGTCTCCCCAATTCAAGATGTAAAATAAATAACGCATTTCTATATTGAAAAATTCCGAATTTCCATATGTCCTTCATTTGAATTTTGAGAAACTAAATAGCGGTTGTTTGTAAATCGATGCATGAAATCTGTGTGTGCCTGTATTACCGTTATTAAAGGCTCAGGATTTCGCCGGTGGGATTAACTTGCACGTCATGTCTGTCTTTAACAGTGAGCAATGCCTTATACGCTAGCATCAACTTTGATTTCTAACTGCACCTGGGTCATTTGCATTCTTTTTCGCAGTTCACGTTTGCCCGTCCATATCGGTACATATGTATGATATTGCGGCCATTTTGGATTTCTTGTTTCTTATACACCTACACATATGAACAGTTGCATGCACTTAATAGATACACCAATTGCCTTGCTTGTGTATCACAATTTGAACAGTTGTGTCCCTCAACCGTTCCACTATTAGTGTATACATAATGTCACCCAATACAGTAATAATGCTATTTCACAATATGTACACCAGTTTAGTCAGTAGCGTAATCAAAACTATGTATCGGTGTTAGATATTCACTTCTTATATCAAAACGGTCACTATTTCTTGACGAACATTACATGAGGAATATGAATAATAACGTAGCTTACATTAATACGCTGGCGTTTATTTATATCATTATCACTATGAGTATGCTAACATGAAATAATCTGTATCAGTTCATGTTTAAATCGCTTTTCCACATTTCTCGTCTAGTAGTAGGCCTATATAGCATTACCCTGAAAGCGACTTGATTTACGGAGGGTGACATAGAATTGGAGCGATAATCGTATGAAATTTACTACGTAACAACTGTTAATGCTTCCAGGTTTCAATTTGAAAGAACCAAAACATATAACAGAAAAGAACTATGATCTATGGAATAGTAAACAGGCGTGTGAGAAAAAACATAATTGGAGGTTGCGTCTCTCTAAATTCCAATACGGGTACGGCTAAGTAATTATGTTTCTCTCCTCCATCGTCGTATAAACCCGCCGTAGATATGGTTGAATGAGACCTTCAAAGTATTAATTAGACGTACGAATTCATATATGATGTAGTTTAAATGTATACTAGTTATAATGGGCATTCCTGTGTAAGATAATGTATGTAATAGTTTACAGATAACCAGCATGCACTTATATCTAACGTATTGATGCATCCAATAACATCGGGAAACAACCTGCCAGACAATGACCTTTAAGTGCGCGTATGTTTGTAATCAATACCACTGCATCTTTGTCACACATTCTTATTAAATTGAAGATTGTTTTAGATATGTTAGTAAGGTAACCAACCTTATATTAATGTCTTCCGTCGTATTACTATTCGCTCCAAATGTAGAAGTTAATTTGAAATTGCAATTATGCCCGGTGTATTGTTCATATTGGTATATTATATTGTATAAGACGTTGTATGAAATACTAGTATTAATGGTCAAATACATTACGATTAATACTTTATAAATTTGGAATTTATGTCCACGATAAAATATATTAAAGAAACTAAATCAGTACTTACCAGTCGAGGGAACGAGCATCCACAAGTAAATGAAAGACACAAACAGAGAGTACAAGTCACTTTCCCGCCGGTGCATTCTTACTTTCCTCTTTCAATATGTAGATGACCTTGGGGAATTGGCCTCGCTTCCTTGAATTCCATCGATCTTTGTTGAGTATCAAACCAGTCTGAAATACATAAACACCATTGTAAGACCCGTGTATACAACTCCACAAGTATCCAAACAGACCCCCCACGGTTGTTCATGTAAACTGATACCGACGGCGTGGTCACATGAGACCGGGTTACACCTTTAACTCCAGTGATTAGTGATGTGGTGAGGAGCATATCACAATTGTACAAACATCATGTCGAAGGTCCGTTGATAAGTCTGTAAATGTAACCAGAAGGCTAGGGTTAATGTCTCTGTTTGATTGACTTCTTATCTCGACGGACCGCGATTATTCCACGGAACATTGACTGTATGAAAGCATTGCTACCGTCTCTGATGACTACAAGACGCCCTCCAACTATAAGCATCTATAAAGAACCCGTGCTAATGGAACCTACTGAATTGCTACCGTTAACGTAAGACCCCGAGATGATATTTTACTTGTATAGTTGTACTGAAGTATTCTTATTCAAGGGAATTGTAACAGTGCATGATTGTTCATGTGGAAGTAGTACCGTCACTTCCTCCACACTTTACTCCTGAGATTACGGTTCAATAACAATTATCAACGTTTCATCTCTCCACTCACTTCGTTGGAATATGTTGAGTTGATAGACGTAATATAAATACACGTGTTGGAAAATAATGTCATTGTTTTATCAACATGTATATAAATCTATCTCATTTCGAATGTTGAGATTATTCAATATTCTATATGTTCCAATAGTCATAATGACCAATGCGCGAGTAAGCATTGTACACAATCTAATAGTGAAGTACCACAGAGGTTACTTTATCTAGAATACAATTTAACTGGAATTCATTGATTCATCCTCATGAAGCTTTCAGGGCACGTTTAGAATTCAAATGCCATCCCCAATTCCAACAATATATTAGAAAGGAACCGCTGTGTACTTGTCTCTTATGGCATAGCTCAACACAAATGCCACGTTGCATTTCGAGAGGCGGCACTTAACACATCGACATGGAATCTGGTCTGTTTCACAGAAGAATACACGTTTCGGTGGGGGCGTTGTTTTCGTGTTGTGAAGAGCTACAGGGTACAAGGCGTGCAAGATTCGCCTTAGAATGTATTGAAGTTGTTATGGAACCTCTTCAAATGCTGGTACCTCTTAAGCTATGTGTGTCAGCTGTCATGCACAGTGTTTATATGGAGCTAGTATTACCGTGTTCTAGAAGAACTATAGTAGAGTCTTACTGGTAACACACAAAACTATGTATGGTATTTATAAAGCATTTATTCTAAGTTTGTATCCTGTATTTTGTGAATATGGTTGCACAATGCAATGCACGTATACCTTGAAATAATAAATTAAATAATTTGCAAGTTGGTATGGTGATGAAACTGGCATGGAAACATTGCATAGTGTCCCATTGACAATTTTCAGAGACCATGGAACAGTACTGTAATTGACCACGAAATATAGCGTATACAGATAAGGGATTCTCAAGATCAATTGCTTCAGGTTCGAGGTCTAACTACAGTGTATCTCGTGTTGTAAAAAATGCATCAATCTCGGCGAAGCTTTCAATGGTATATAATTCAACTAGGCCTGGGAATCATCAAGATCCAACCACCCTTGGTACTGGTTTCTGTCTAAATGGAAATCAGTCGAGGTCGCTACGTTGCTTTTCTAAAACAACAGTTTAAGAATACAAACTGTATTGCGAATACACTTAGCTGTCAATATATGTTACTGTGCTTCAGCTTGTATAAACGTGTATGTGTCATAGCATTGTTGATGCACAGCACGTATCTCTAGAAACATGAAATTTCATTTGTAGAGTTCCCATTCCCGTAGTGCGGTCGAGATCGGGTTCTTATCCCCGTGGCATCATAGTCAGACGATGCGGTATAAATGTATAACCAGGTCGAAAGATGGCATGAACTTTGCCGACTGAAATAAGCCCTATCTGAGAATTTCTGAATTAGGTCATTGACGATAAAAGAGTTGGACAATACATAGTAACAATATTAGCGATGATGAGTGAAGGAAGTGACGGAATATAACCTTATTATCATTGATTGAAATCCGGCTGGCCAAATGTGGGTCCAGGCCAAGTAGATAGGGAGAAGAAGGACGTATGGAACTAGTCATGCATTGGCGAATATATAGGACTTGTAAAGGAATGGCTGATTAGAGTAATAGTGCTTGAAATGTTGTCGCTAATGTATATCGGCAGTTCAATTTCATGTCTGAGACCGTGGAACGTGTACAAATGAGACAGAGTAGCAGCATGCATCATTTCAGTATGAGAAAATTGAGATTTATGCCTGTCTAGGATCATGTCAATTGTATGCTAGTTTAAGACAGCATACACTGGTATTGCAAAAGTAAAATAATTAATTTACTTATCGCAAATAGATACTTATAATGCATTAGAGGTTAATGAAGCAATTCATTCTAGGATCTGACATCACTGAATGGTCTGTCTGTATTGTGCCAGTGCAGTTGTCGTTCGTCAATACCGCGTCAATGCAGGTTTACTGTAACATCCATGAAGAGAGCGAAGGAAAAGTAAAAAAAAAAAGCTTCTAATGATCTATGTATAATTATAGTTGATGTTCGTGCACACGAACATTGGGCAGGATTACGGTCAAAACCCCAATTCAGAATACCAAAATTTTCCAAAATACCAATAGGCAATCTACGACTACACTCCCCAAAGGACAATGACCGCTTCAGTAGCTTGTTAGTTTGCCAGGACTGCGAGATGCTTTCCTTATTGTCATCGTGGCCACACGAGCAGACAATAAAACACGGAAGAAAGCGTCAAAACAGTTTGCCCTGCGAGTCATCATCACGGCAATAGGAAGCGTGTATGAGAAGGAAAATAAGACTGCAATGTCCTTCAATGTCAAACCGTATATACATCTCGAGTGTTTTGACTTTGCCACTGTTCCCCTGTTGAGTCAGGTGCTAGATCTAGCGATAGTACGAGGAAAGCATTTCTTCACGCCTTGATGTGGTTCGGGAAGTAAGTCAGGTAGAACGCGATGGATGGCATATTCTGGTACTAAGTGAAGTTGTGAGAATGCGTTCGCCCCTGTTGACATAATTATGTTAAAAAGAAAAGCGAGTATTATGATCGAATAACTAGTACTGTCTGCTCTGCAAGTTAAATCTATAACGACTGAAACGTGATAGGCAGCTATGATTATTAAAGGCATAATATCACAGATATGTATGGTTGTTTTGGACTAGTTCTTAGCTATAACTGCAAAGTACATTCA
>JAUTBV010146674.1:0-10938 GCA_032361325.1 Lepetodrilus fucensis | reverse complement strand
ACTGAATCAGTAGTTATGCATAAATACGTTAACACTGTCGTCTATGGGATTTCTAATGGTGGTTTATAACCTATAGGTAGTTCAAGAGCTATTTTCCTCTGATGGTGAAGGAAGACAGTGCTTCAGGTTTCCTGCCTAGAAAGGAGTCATAATATACATTTGTTGGTATGCTTCCACCACTAGGGACAAGAAATCAGCATGGTGCAGACTTGAAGCAATCAAGAACATGTATATTCAGGTCCCGATTTCTTGAAACAAACTCGAGTGAGATTTTGCTCGGCTGAGCTTTCTCCCATTAACTCGGTGCTTGAGTAAAATCTCAGCTGGCTTGTTGGTCGTCGCAAATGGGTGAAAGATTCCCGCAGCGACGTTAAACTCTATATTCACTCACTCACTCACTGGCTTGTTGGATGAAGTTACAAGTAATAGAAGTACATCAGTCAAAACACAGCGAAACGGATATTTAGCTTTATTTGGTGTAAATCATTTTACAGCTTTGCCACCTTGGTAGTTCAATTTGAGCAATGAATATCAATTTTGAAATGTAATTCTAAACTGGCAGGTTATTCTTCAAAATTGATGGAAATGAGTTAACAACAGCTGATATATTTTCTATAAGGATGTATACCATGCACAAATCTTTCCGGTACTGTAGTGTAAATAACATTGATAATATTTCCCCATACAATACACTATATTTTCCAAACTTGAACATTTTACAAATATATTCATTTTATCACATTCAGTCAAAACATAATCATCTGTTATTTCTAATATTTCCAGCAGCATGATCAAGAAATCCACAACTTTGGATCACTTACATTAAAGATGATCCACCAACATGAGCTTATCAATGAGACAGTCATCATAATTTCAGTCATTAAATCTTCATTCAGATACTTTGAGACATCATTGTATGCAAATTTTAGGTTTGGCACACCTCTATTAAAGCAACAAAAATAATTAACAAAAAACAAATACTGAATAGATCAAATTCATAATACAAGCTTCCTCATGCAACAACTTGTATCGCTAGTAATTAATATACATATACATGTACATGTACTTGTATATCTCGGATGTGCATGTATACTTAGTGTACCCATGTCTCCATATTGATTATGTTTGTACTCGGAACATTTGGAAATTTCATCATTATTTCATGGATTTCAACATTTGAAAATTTCACAAATTGCACACTTTTACTAGTACAAAGATAGATTTTCTTACATATTTGAAGTATTATATCGACAAGATGGCAATACGGTATAACAAAGTGCATATTTCTCATATATATATAGAATATGTCAATATCACCAGGGTTTGGACGGCATAAGCTTTAACATGCAATGAACAACATTCTATATTCAAATAGAAGCCTGAACCGACAAGTGTGAGAAAAACATCCCACATAATACTACTGCATCACACCTGTCATTAGCCTTGTGTTTTACCATGGTCATGCCACTGCTGCCATCCACATGTCACGTTGTAGATGGCCACAGTCACATGACCACTCGGCTGTCATGGGTACGTTACAATGCATTACAAGATTCATGGCATTTCTAATTGATAATCATAAAAAGAAAACAAATAAAATGAAATATTGGTTACTTGCATGCATTTTTCACAAAGTTGTTATAAATTTTATACAAAACATATGTAACATTAGATCTCCATGTTCTATTATTCCATAGTACAAAGATTGATAAAGCATGCATATAAAATGGTTAAACGGTCAACATTCATTGGCTGCCTCAGGCTGAATGCTCATTGGTCAATAGTGAGATGCATAACACATGAAGTCAATAACATCATAAATTCTGAGGACCAACTCAAATGTAGTTCCAATAGTGTAATAACCCTACACAAATGTGTATGTGTGCTTAACTCTGATGTAGTAGATGCTTGGGAAATATTTATAAAGCATCCAACTCATGTCCAGACCACCTCCTGTACAAAATGGGATACCGTAATACTGTAAGGTAAGAATAACATTAACTAAAACCATAGTGTAATCTATGGCAAAGTTTGGATACCTTAAGGCTTACAAGTACGCCATTTCATGAAGACGAGCCCTGTCGATTTAATGTACACAATGGACAGCAAGCTAGATACATATGAAATCATGACATACAGTCAATTACATGAAGTTAGTAGTAAATGTTCGCATATCTAGCTGACCAATGAGCATAGAGCCCACCCCTACACAGCCTGTGTGAGTGATGGAAATACATCGCAAAGCCAATCTATCTTACCATAGCCTGTGGGATCTGACCGTAGACTGAACTGAGGGCAGGCACGTGTACACGTTAACAAAAATCTCGTCAAAGAACTTACAATTGTTACATTGATAGAACATGGGGTCTGCTCCTTTCTAGCTGTACTGTCTGTACTTTCTGCCAGACGCATGCACAGTTACACTGCAGTGTTGATCCTTGGTAACTGCGCATGCATCGGACAGAAAGTACAGACAGAACAGCTAGAAAGGAACATGCCCCTTGTAACTTAAAGGTATTCTAAAGATTAACTTTGTAACTGCCCTGCCCCGAGCCACGAACAAATCAGTATCTCATAGGCTAGTAGTGACACGTACATGTGGACCTTAACATGACATCAACAATACTATGACAACAACAAGTGGATGGAAATAAAAGGACAATCTAACTTTTCGTGATTACATGTACTATTATCAATAATTATTTAAAATACGTCTATTGCACAACATGATTTTTACATTAAATGTATTTATGACTTAATATATTATGTGTTTATTATTAAAGGTAAACATGTCTTACTATAATCACTACGAGGATATTATGGCTGGGATGTCGTACAAATTGTACAGTGATAGTGAGTTATGCTTGAACGTTCCTTTGTATTCTACAAGCAAGTTAAATGCATGTTAGATATTGATGTGTGTGTATTTCCTGTACTTGCACACAAGTCAACCACACACTTACCACTTCCAAGTGGCCATCTCACTATCTCAAGTAACATGATTCTTAACTTGTCAAACTAAAACAATGGAATAATGAATTTCAATTTGATTATACAGAATGGCTCTTGATTTGCCAATGCAAATAATGTAAATATGAATTTTTGTTTGATTATTTCATGCAATTTACTGTGACAAAATAAATTCTGGATATATAATTCTGGAGAGACAGTTTCTAATCCTCCACCAGCTCACTGCTATCTTACCAAAACAAAAACAGTCAGCATGATGTTCTATTTCTATCAACAAACACTATATACTACATGAACTTTGAAAACCCCTAAACAATAATTATTATATAAGCAGAAGTGTCATGGTAGGAATCTATGGACATGGAATAACCAGAAATAGAGAAATAGTAAAACTGAGGACAAGCTAAGCCAGTGGACATTGGTGATTTGTTTTGAGTTTGCATAGAAGGTATGATAGAACACACGTGTATATCAGCAGTCACGAAATAATACGTAATAACAAAATAATTATCTTCAATATTCCTGTCCCCTAAACTTGACAAATTCATGATATCAAAGATTAAAATAAATCAAGAAGAAAATATACGGAAAGAAAACGATGAAATATCTCTAAACATTAGTACAGATGTGGAAACATAGATGAGTTAAGGACTGTTAACTAGATGATAACTTTAGTGTGCATAGTACAATTGACACAGGCAATGGAAGTGTCATTTAATGATGCAATTTTGACCAGAAAAAAACACACAGATGTTATTTAATCTTTGATCTGGTTTCATCATTCACGCTTTAAAAAAGTAGTTGTCTAAGTTATTTAGATTTAGTAAATCAAACATTTGCTATGAATTCTATTTTTGACCTGGACTATGTATAATGTGTCATCAGTCTAGAAGTTAATATTTTCCAAAAATACAAGATCGCTAACGAAAATTCTAATCAAATCTGCCACACACCATAAAATAGTAAGATCATTCCTGTGACAAAATGATCACATAAATGCTGTCAGCTATTGAGGTGCAATTTAATGGTGGAACCAATACACAAAGATACATTACTATATATCAATGTATATAAAATACCACAACACAGTAATATAATTTAAACTAATTACCTTAAGTAAAGTCATTATTAATACTAGTAGATATAATCTGACAATTCCATCAACACAACAGTGATGTAGAAACACATTGAATACTGTTTGAAAAATAAATAGTTGGACGAATCTAGTAGAAGAAATATAAATGCTGTGTGTACATCTGTTGATGAAAAAAGTATATCACAAGAAATATTCTGGACGGATAGATCTATCACCTTGGGTGAAACATGTAATACAGCAAAAATAAAAATAATAAAAAAAATGGACAAGTTAGGAATGAAAGCCCTTTATAGATTTCCAATTTAGATTTCAACTTGATAAGCAGCTCAATGATTGTTGCAATAAAAATAACGAAAAAAGGTGATTTAATGAATAATCATTGAATTAACAGAAATTGTCTGTGATAGATATTGATCAATGGTTATGGGTGTTGTGGTTTATAGGTATCCAGCCCTATTTAGAGTTCAAATTTGAAATCTAGAAATTGTTTAGGTATTATGGCATCCCACTCACTAGTGAAAACGATAGAGTGAATGTAAGCTGGAAACGTATTATGACAATAAACTCAAAACAAAATACTAACTTGTCTAAATTTAATTCAATGGAATACTTCAATTCCCAAATAGTTCACTCATGATTATTCTTAAATCGTACTAAAATAACTACTTGAAAATAGTTTCAACAGGCAACGTTATTACCGTAAGTATAATAGGAAACAAACAAATTATATCAACAATTGATAAACAACGATCTCACATTCTACATGCATCAAATCATAACATTAATAAACAACTCTAGTCCCCTTCTAGAAAAATAATCCCATAAACATAGCTAATGATTTGGTTACTGTAGTAAACAAGCTACATTTTAAATACATATCACCGTGGTTACTGTGGTACATACAACAACTACCATGGCAACAGAACAGACTAGATGCTTCACGTAAGGTCCATGCAAGTGTAGATCTGAGATTTTTGTCAACATTTGGACAATTCGCCACAAGTTTGTGTCAGTCAATTATGCATCAGCAGTAACATTTAGCAAGTGTCATGAAAAGTCATACAGCCAGAACGAGCATGTTGCCATTCTTCACCCTTACGACGTCAATACCATTTATCATTGGATACATTCTATGTACAGTACACCTCATATTTAGGGTTAAAACATACAATCAGTTTGTTGACCCAATTAACCCTATCCATGCTGAAGGCAAACCGGATAGTCCAGCTGGTAGCGGGTTAATAGTTCAATGAAACATCACTTGAAAATATATAGCTGTTATTTGTCTACATATGAAGAAGAAGATTCATCTTACAATGGATGGTATTGCATCAATATTGTTGAACATAAGATAACCCAATAACATCAGAAGCACTGCACTAACCAGTATTATATCGTTTCTCAAAGCTACTATGAGTCGTAAATGTCCAACCGTCATGTATATAAGAGATGGAGCTTCATGAAATGATACCCAGCTGATAACCCAGATGTAATACATAATTAAAAGGACTTATACATTTGTGAGATTTCACCTATGCCCATTTTTATTATTGGTCATATATAATATATAGAGCAATATTAGCAAGAATACAAACTTTCAGGCATGAAATGCCACGCAACCCCATCGAAATATGCAGTTGTACTTGTTTTGAAATTGGCGAGGCCTTCTCAACACAGGCTTCTCTCTCTACACGGATTGCATGGGTTTCTCGCGCATGGCTCAACGTCGATGAAGTCAACATTGTATCGTCCTGTTCACCTAACAGTTTAAAATGACTTAAAATTAGCATAGTTATCGATAGCGGGTCATTTGGAAGGAATCAACCATACTATGTGGTGCAGGATCATCAGCTCTATAAGTTTGATTTTGGCGTATGAGTCACTTTAATAAGCATTTGCTCCAAAATTTCACGAATATTAAGTTTCAAATGAAAAGTATTCCAATGAATGCAGGGTCATTGATCATGGGTTGAAGTCACGAGCTGGTGACGTCCATGTGGTGTGCTGTCAGGCTGGTGTGCTGTCTGTGGCTGTATGACTGTCCGTGCGGTGTATCAGTGCAGGTTACAGTGGAGGAGGTGTCGTACATCTCGGCCTGAGCTACCAGCGCCCGCTGAGACTGGCGATGTCTGGGCGGCGAGGACCCATCAGAGTGGCACCGTTTTCCTGAAACGGGTTGTTAGGGTTGGTGTTGTTGGTGTCGTTGGTGGTGGTGTTGGTTGGATGGTTGGCAGGATGTCCAACAGGTATTGCATTCCGTAGTGTGCGGCGTTTTGTCAGATCTGAAATGAGACGAACATACTTTTGTGATATATATTTCCATTGTCCTATTGGATAAATCAAAATCACTGCTCGATAGCCATCTTCAGTTGTATCCTGCATCAAGAAGGTCAACATAATATGAATCTGGAATTATCATTTACTTATCTCCGAATTTACTTCATACCACAATGTTATTTTGACATATTATATCTCCACACTTTAGGTGGAAGTGAAACAAAGATATTATTTTGTAATTGCGACAACACTTTACCAGCAATGGCTATTAGCATCTTTCGTCTTGCTCCGAATGTGGAGATTCCAAGCTCTCGAAGGTCATGGTCAGTCAAGGTCAGAAATGTAGAAAGGTCAATCTGAAAGGGAACAATAAAACTGGGATGTCATCACACAGATTTCTAAAATGAAAAGAGAATACCCATTTATGAGTAGAACATAGTCACATGCAAGACAATAAAACACAAACATCAAAAACCATACCAAAACGCTAAGAGTAAAATATGTGGAAATTTAGAACATTAGTAAATAGACAATGAATAATTATACATGTATTTGTAATCTAACAGTGTAGTCATAATATATTTGTGAAATATTCCCACAGCAATGTAAAACATTAAATCAATTAATCAAAATTCTGATAACAGGTTAGTCGGAAAGTATTGTGACTTGCAGAGCCTGTTGTAGAGCCACTGCGCCATTCGTGAAAATATCTCATTTCCCATGTCACTCAATGAGAGATACATGCTATTACACTAGACACATGATGAAATATCCTCTATAACAGGATCCTGTATCTCAGACGTACGTACCTCCTGCTGTTGGAAGAGATCGGTGTACTTGCCCAGACCCATCTTGCTGAAGAGTTCGGCCAGGTCAGTCTTGGGAGACCACAGGTTGTTAGGAGGAAGAGCCGATGAGCTGTCCACGTGGTTGCTGCTGCTCAACCCAAACTCATCTGTAACATGCCAGGCACTTCCAGGGTTAACTCTCACACTTACATAATAACGTGCATAATTATACTTCACCAAATCAGGCTTTCTAAAAGTGCCAGATTAACCCATTTACATACTAAGATAAGTAATAATGGGAATATTTCACCAAATCAGGTATTCTCAGTGCCTTCCAGTTTCTAGATTTCAAGATTCTTTCACTAATATCACAGCTGGCTTATTTCACTCATCCATATAAAATAAATGTGCATAATTATATTACACTAAATGAATGCTTGAAAGCACCATATATTACTGCCCTGGTCAGTGGACCAGTGTGCACTCATTTTGATTCCACGCTGCTAGTTTCCAGTGCTAGCTTCTATTGCATAATACATAAAATGCTTGGTTTAGTTATATAAGTAATATAATGTTAACTTTTCTCACATTTCTTCCTGGGACTGGGATATTCCCCGGGAGCCTTGTTGATAGGAGCATTAGCACTGCATGGATTTTTCCATGGATCGTGGTCAATGTCCTCAGAGAAGTCCGCCTGTTGCTCAGGATTCTGAACAACAATAATAACTTAGTTGAAAATCCACACAATGACAGAATCATTGGAGTGTACACATTGACAATGCCTTGGTTGAACATGTCATCATGTTTGCGTCTTGTGGTCAATGACACACCTTGTTCTCAACCAAAGTATGCCTATTCAAAATACCCTTTGCAACTGCTTATGTTTGTACTTGCCAGTGACCATTCTATACGCGAGGGAAAAGTACATAGAATATATATTTTATTATTTTATGTTTTTGAGGTTCTCGTAATTTGATTCTTGCGTACTTGTCAATAATGTTACTTGCACGTAATTTGAGTCTGCGTGCTTAAAGCATTTTACAGTATTTACTTTGACATTCTGAAACTATGGATGGTCTAGCGATCTCCGGACGTACCTCGAAGGTGGTAGACATAGCAGGCCCCATGTACCGAGAACCAGCCCCCAGCTGGTTCATCCTCTCCTTGATGGCGGACTCCGGCATGGACTTGGAGAAGCCCATTCCCGCCCAGATGTCCGTGGGGATCCGAGACTCCCCCTCCGGCTTCTTCTGCATGGCTGGAAGTGGAATGTCAGTGGAAGTGTGAATCAGGGCTGTGTTCAGAGGCCTGTTCAGGAGGGTGAGTCTACGCGAGTTCGTGCGTGACGTCATAATGAAGGACAATTGTTTCTAAGGCGATTTCACTTGTGTACTCGCGGGTTCGCACCCTCATGAACAGGCCAGAGGCTGCACTGCATTTCACTATACTACACTGTGCTATTTTTTTTACAAATAAAAGTAGTGGCTGGCTGAACAATTTTGCAGCAAAATAGCCGCAAATCAGTTTGTGTATGCATGCAGTCTATTCGCATTATGCTTGGGTTTTTCCTACAAAACACTACAAGGTCCAGACACATGCACAAAGTCAATTAAACAACAAATCCATACCTTTCATGGCCATCAGTTTCTTCTGCTCGTAGTCGAAGCCATACTGTAGCGGTGTGCCGAAGAAAGGGCTGGTGGAATTCTTGCGTTCTATGCCAGGAGCACGTTTATCAGAACCATCAGATTCTGCTCCTGAGGACTCTGAGGCGTTGTCTGTATGACCATTCCTGGAAGATTGGATGGATGATGTGAACAACTGACAGGGTTCCAGGAGTATTTGGGTGAAAACAAGGTGTCACATTGATTACAATAATGTGGCGTTTAGAGCATGTCTTAGGGGGTGGATTTAGCACATTATAAGTGGCATATTATTATTATTCCATCCATGTTTAATGTAGTTCTTGTGACTGCCATTGCAGGCAGTCAATATATAGGATTTCTTTGTCATATTAATTTTGATCTATTTATTCATTTATTTATTTAAATAGACCAACCCAGCAAAACTTTACCTTACAGTAATCAATTTCCCACTATTCAAAAAAAGTTGCAATCGGGTATCTGCAGATTACAATAGTGTGTGTAGACCCATAACCCACTGAGACTTACTGTAAATGTAGGCTCTGATCCCCATACATTCCCTGTGCACTGTTGGGACATGGGGCCCCAGGGAGGATGGTGGCTTTACTGAGACCCAGGAGATCCAGGGTGTGGCCGCTACTACTGAGGGGGTGGGGGTCTCTGGACATCAAGTCACCAATAGCCCCCGCTGCCGACTGCAAGCTGGCAAAGTCCACTGAAACACAGTACAATACTTAAATAATGTAATACTTGAATACGCAAAAACCAGGGCCCGTATTCTTGAAACTTCTAAGATCTTCTTGGTGAATAAAGATCTCTTAAAAAAATTAATATAAGCAGAATTAAAGTTAGGCAATTCTTAGTACTTACGAACTTGTTAGGACGTACGAAGTTTCAAGAATACTGGCCAAAAATAGAATATAATAGACAGTGAGTGTTTATACTTGCTTCAATACATAAGGATATACAGAATAGGCTGCAAGATCAACACTAGCTTCAATAATCTTCACATCCATTGAATCGGTCACATGTCCACCATTAGCATAAACAATCTACAAATCTATAGAATAGACTTGGGATCTACACCATCAATAACTATCTATACAGGTCCCAACACACATTCCAATAATCTAAAAGTCTACAAATCTATAGAACGTACTGCATGGCCTACAGTGAGCATACTCTGGCTATACGAGAGTCAGCTCTACATTCTACGTACCTGTTGCGTGAGGATTGTGACCGAGTGCCACTGTGACCGGACTGTTGGACGGACTGTGAGGAGGACTGTTAGCCTCGCTGTTGGCACCACTGTGACCTGTAGAACAATATTATGAGACCTTCTTCACAGAAGTAATATGCCGAGGTTGACTATTATTAATTTTCATAACTTGCAGAAAATTGTCTCTATATCTTTGCCATTCCTTCTATTGGTTCACATTATTTTTTAACATTCAATGATGAATTATGTTCATTGTATCATAATATTCCAATTAAATTTTGCAAGGAACTCTAAGATGTTTGATTGACTAGAAATTAGTAATGGCAAAGACATTGTAAAGGCAATTTTCCAAACATGGAAAATTTAAATTTCTAACTTTATAAGATTTATACAAGACATTAATATTATTGTATATGCAAATACAAAACTGCACAAGAAAATCTGCTCCTCTCTGTTTGAAAGTTATGTGCATGGATGTAATTATGGCGATATTATTTATTCTTTTATTTGTTTAAATATAATTAAGAACAACTTTCGAGATTGTATGACTTACCCTGGTCTCGAGGAGCTGCGACCTGGATGAAGGCACTGGTATGGAGGTCCTTCTGAAAGCCGTTACACTGAGTGAGAATGTCCAGCTGAGCTTGGACGGAGTTCTGTGCTGGGCTCATCATCAACATCGGGTTGTACAGACCTGGGCAAAACAGATACACCTTAACACACACAAACTCACATACTGTCCATTGCACGTTTCAATAATAGCAATCTTTGCTAGGCAAAAGGATCATTCAATTTGGAAACAAGTGTGAGACAAGTGTGAAACAAGTGTGAAGAATGGATGCCAATATAGTGCGAGAAAGTGTCCTCTATCAGGGCTCTAGACTAACATTCTGAGTTACTTGCCCGCAGAGCAAGTCAGGGCAAGTAGCAAAGGCATCAAAGGTG
>JAUTBV010146663.1:0-10939 GCA_032361325.1 Lepetodrilus fucensis | reverse complement strand
GTTGCAGTAAACCTGCGAGCACCAGCTGGTACTGACAAGACCAAGGATGATAACTGCATTGCCACTCTACAGTCGTGTATCCTATCACTATCGTGTCAGAAAGGTAACTTTCGCGAACATTGATGCCGGGGCCCCGGGACAGGATTTGAACCTGGAACCTTTGGCTCCAAAGTCCAACATTCTACCACTGCGCTACATCCCGCCCCAAACAAAAAATGGTAAAGAAACTGTTAGAATATCATTACAGCCATAAGTGGTGTATATTTGAGACTTCAAAGGACTTTGTTTTATAGATAAAAATATATATTTTATCACAAGAATGGAAATTAAATATGCAATATAAAATATAATTAGAACATTGAAAATACAGAAAATTAGAATATCTTGTAACCGAAGAATAAAGTATGTCAAAAACAATATAATTAGAATATTACTGTGTTTTTAATAGGAAAATGTGATATAAATATTGAAACAGGACCACTGCCAATCCTGGGATTCAAACCGGATGTGCTGGCTTTTGAGTCCAACACTCTACCTACTGGGCCAAAAGGGTAACCCCCCACCCACCCACTGGCCGAATCCAGTAGGAGCATCTAATATCACACCTGGCCACAATAATATAACATCTGGAAAACTTCCAAAGGAAAGGCCACTGTATTTTCCTAATGCTATCTTTATCACATAATTTCAAAGACTCTGTTTGTTGTTATTTGTCAAGATAAGAGGTATGACGCTTGGCGTAGTGTTAAAATGGTTCATGCCCAATGCTGTGATTCCTGGTTTCCTTGACAACTAGTAATACATCCATAAACACAGGCGGAATTGGAGAGTGACTTTAGTGACCTTGGTAACCACAATAATTATTTGTAGTCTTCTGTTTATCCTCTATATCTTAACAAAGGCGCAACCACATATCTTAACAAAGGCGCAACCCACATCAGGCTTGAGTTGCATACTTCTTGAGTTGTTGAGAAGGAATGTGAGTACAGTCATCCAATGAGCTCATTATTCAAGCCATTTGGCACATCATAAATGTGCACATTATTATTATTGTTAATTATACCTAATAACACTTGCAATCAAACTATACTGTCTTTATTCAATTTCTAGAACAATACAGAAGTTGTCTACCCTGACCCAGATCCGGACCTGGGGGCCTATTCTCAAAACATTCTTACGATCGTAAGACAATCTTAGCAATTCTTATAGAAGTTCGTAAGTACGTTTCGAGAATAGGCGCCCCGCAGTCTATTACCCAGACCCGGACCTCCAATTCCCGGCAATGTGATTGGGTTAGGGATAGGAAAATATTTTATTAGTATTTTGGATCACGTTAACCAATGAGATTGCTGGGAATTGTGTCCAGGTCATGTGGATAAACCACAAGTCATGGTACAGTTCGGTATCCATGGAACAGATCTCACAGCGATATGAAAAGGTCTTCTTTGATGAACCATTCCATATTTTCAATTTAAACACAGCTGTTAGGTCATGCACATTCGTGATCACTTTTCACAACAGGGCTCAGACATTTCAGGATCCAAGGATGCAGATACTACAACTGAAGCACTGCCCAGAGCCGCCACTCACCCAGAGCCACTCACCCAGAGCCGGCACTCGCCAATATCACTGCCTTGAAATGAAATGCCATTAAGGAGTGAGATTTTAGTGGAAAACAGTTATCTGCAGACAGTCTTAATCTCTGTGGATGCGCTAATGGTATCGGGGCCATAAAGATACCCATCGTGTTCAGTATCAAAATGACTTCACCAGTAGGTAGTGCTTGTAAATAGGAAACTGTCAGTCGATGGTTGTTTTGTAGAGATTTAATGCAATTCTCCCGCAGTAATTTCATTGCTGTTATGGCAAACTGTTGGCAGAAGGATGACAGCTGTGTACGACATGACAGAGAAGCCAGCGCTGATACAGAATAACCACTTCCAATGGGTAATAGTGGGTCATCAGGAACAGATATAAACTCAGCGATAGAAACTAACTTTAAAACTTTAAAACTATAAATAACAAATGTTATGAATTTCTACTAGCCTAAATTTAGGATACCTTTAACATTGGGAGAAATGGCCCGACCTAGTGGGCTAGTGTTAATTTTGATCCCTGGTTCATGCTCAAGATCAAAGTTTATATTGGGATTTGTTTTTGATTGATTGAATTAATGTTTTACTTCGCAGCAGGAATATCTCACCCATATGCGACGACATTTTTTAACAAAACTTGAATTGAGCATGAAATCATCCTCAAAACAGTTTCATAACCTCGGTAACCAGGACTAATTTTTCTGAATATCCCGTGAGCCTGTAAGCATACCCATAATGACGTCAAGAATGAGGTCAGGAATTGATTGAATAATCAACTCCTGTTTCAATTTTGTCAAGTTTCCAAACAAATTTCGGTCGAAAACCATCACCAGCCGACACAATAAAGGCGTAGAAACTTCACCAAAATTAGACTGGTTCTCACGTGGCACACTTTAGATTATCTCGAAACCATCTTCATTCTGATTGGTGGCAGCACGAACCATCAAAACCCAATCAACAGGTGACTCAATAAACTGGCATTTAAACTTGTCATTACTACAAAATTGTTTTTATGGGCTCGTGAAACAAAGGTAAAACAATTTAAATTGGAATTACATGTTGATGATGAAATAACCCTTTCCCTTCTGATTTAACCCTTCCGCTGCTGGATTAATGAGAATTGCAAAAGAGACATATTATCTTGTCTTCAACAGATGGAAGGTTAATCTATGGAAACACAGACCGTTCTATGTAATATGTGAACATACATCCTTTCAGAAAACACAAACTCTTATGAAAGCACTATTCCTATTGCAGCAGATGTTTCATCCTTGCATAATATTGATTACTTTCGTCATTACAGTACAATTATATTTTTCTCCGAATACAATGTCATTGATTCGGGTATTGATCCCATTGTCTAAGCTCTATGGAAATAAACAAAACTCAGTTTAAAATCTCAGCTGCACGTAAGAGGTACATTTGCCTCAATTAATCCATAAACAGTTGATCAATATAGCCCTAGTCTTCTGAATTACGTACCACTAGCACTGGAGACACAGAAACCTGCCCGTCTTAACCGCCATTCTGAATTAAATCCGGAATTCAGGGCACACAATGCTAATATTTCTCGGGACAAGTCTCACATGATATATAGAGTCACTGAGAGGTCCTGTGGGGATGGATAGCAAAGGGTTTGGTTTGATACTGACTAATCACACAGCACATTGTAGCACAGAGCCCTTCATCTTGGACGTCCCTTCCGTCGCCGTCCCTTCCGTCGCCAACACAAAAGAAACGGCAACAGAGTTGGCAGTTTTCCTTTAATTTGCAAGATGGATACATGACAACCACGGGTCTGGAATGCAAAAAGGACTAATTACCGCTTTCAGTTTTTGCCTTTTCCCCCCGAAACGTCTTTCACTTGCTGAGCATCAGTTTCGAGGCCACGTCATTAGCGAACTCATTTGAAAAAAATTGTATCACTTTGTGTAATGAAATTTGGTGTAGGTGGAGAAAAGTAGGATGTTCCCCAAAGTGAACAAGTAGGCTAACTTGCACAACATGCATGAAAATGGGTAATTAACATACAAAATGTGTGTGGGTAGCACATGCACATGTGCATATCATATTGAAAACTGAACACGACATGAGGAACCAGTTAGTGATCTGCAATTTGAATGCCATCGAAATATCTCAGCCATGTTTTTTTAATACATGAATGCAGTTCACATGGTTCAGGTATTTTAGCAAGGGAACGATTTAAAATTGAAAAGAATGTATACACCATTTTGACCTTCAAGGTCATTTGATTTTTTTTTTATTAACCCTTGTACAGTTGGATTCAATCAAACCTATCCAATAGAGCTTTGGTCGCTTTTAATTTATTTTTTATTTGTATTGAAATTGGGGTTTAGATCCGCATTCAAGATTTTAATCATTTAAATCATGGCTTGTCAGTTTTAGGGCACTATGAGGAAACCTGCAACATCCGTAGCGCTGAATGTTGCAGCAAACCTTTAAGCCAGCAGTCAAAGTGTTAACAAAATGGTGGAAACAGTAAACTGTTACCAGAATGAATTCCTCAATAGCATACTCTTAGAGATTGTTCAGTAGACATTATTTCGTTTGATCAGACCCTACCACTGTTCCAAATACACATCAAAGGTTCTCACATATATACAGCAGACATATCTGCATGTGGTCATATGCTGGATGACCAATTGAATAATGAATAATTTAACATGAATCTCACAGAAAGGTCGGATATATATCATAGTCGGACTGTTTTGTTCTTGAAATAAACAGTTTTGATTTTCAAATAAAGTATGTAATTTTCATAAAATAGCTCACCACACTTATGCGATTATGCGAAAGAGCATGGACCCAATGCCTCAACTGTGTGCTGAGCATGAACCTAACGTCTCAACCTTGTGCTTAAGAGCACGGACCCAATACCTCAACTGTATGCCTAGCAAGGATCCAATATCTCAACTGTGTGCAGAGTACGGACCTAATACCTCAATGTTGTCCTGAGAATTGCCCAAATGCTTTTATTGTATGCTAGAAGGCATTGACCTAATGACTAAACATGCTTAGGAGCATGGACCCACAATGTCTCAAACGTACATGCTTAGGAAGGTGGACCCAATGCCCAACTGTGTGCTGAGCAAGGCTCCAATGACTAAACACTGCTATTGTATGATAGAGAGCATGGACCCAATGCCACCTACCCAATGCCCAACTGTGTGCTGAGCAAGGCTCCACTGACTAAACGCTGCTATTGTATGATAGAGAGCATGGACCCAATGCCTCACCTACCCAATGCCTCAACTGTGCACTGGTCCCACCATCTTCACATGCCGGCTATTACCAGCAGAATTAGAGAGCGATGATTCCTGCCCCTAAAACTGAGCGCCATATGATTGTCTGCCTGTTCCTGTCTCCCATACACGCCCTGTTCACGTTATCGATGTCACTTTCTAAATGAAGACAAATTCATCTCACTGTGAAATTGCATGTAAAGCTACCTCCAGCGCTAACTCTTTATACACATCACTTTTTACACCTGATATCCAATAAAACATGGCCCAATGCACAGATAATTTCCTCAATTTGAATTTAATTCAACTCGTACGATTTTGTACAAGTTGCTAACCTGCATGGCATGCATGTCTTTTGGAAATTGTTTCGAATTCTTCGAGTCAAATGTAGAATATGTAATGAAGTCATGTTAGCCAGGATTCTAGAGAACTTCAGGATACAGCTTCATAAAGATCTACACTGAGAAACCTTGACCGCCATCCTAGTTGTCATCCTTGCTGTCATCCTTGGGACGTCATCCTCGAGATTAAGCATTATTCCAGTACCACAATGCAAGTCTGAGAACTTATTTCTTCACTGCATTTCTGCAGGCACTTTCCTTCCATATACAGCAAAGTAAAATAATTTCTCAAAGCTCTCATATCCGCTATGAGACCATAGTGCTCTCGTATCTACACGATCCCCATGTATTAGAGATCATTACTAGAGTCCTCATTGTCTCGTAGGAGATATGAGAATCGTTGCAAATGGGTGAAAGATTCCCGCAGCGATGTTAAAGCGACTCATACACCAAAATCAAAGTTATAGAGCTGCTGATCATGTACCACATAGTGTGAATGATTCCTTCCAAATGACCTGCTATCGATAACTATGCTAATTTTTCGGGTTTGTTTACATAACATTGGCTGGTGAACAGGACGATACAATGTTGACATGTGACTTCATCCACGTTGCGCCATGCACGAGAAACCCATGCAATCCGTGCAGAGACCCGTTATGAGTACGCCGTGTGCGAGAAACTCGTGCAATCTATGCAGAGAAACCCGTGTTGAGAAGGCCTCGCCAATTTCAAAACAAGCGATTGTTTACATTCACCAAGTACAACAGTGTATTTCGATGGGTTTACGTGACGTGACATTTCATGCCTGAAAGTTTGTATTCTTGCTAATATTGCTCTATATATTATATATGACCAATAATAAAAATGGACATAGGTGAAATCTCCCAAGTGCACGAGTCATTTTAAATATTATATATATATATATATTATATACTATCTGAATTGCTTCTGAATTCATGAAATGGTGCCATGATATTAATTATTTATCTTACACTATTAAATATTATATATACTATCTGAATTGCTTCTGAATTCAAACCTATAATTAGTGAGTCATTGTTTTACTTCGCAGTGGGAATATTTCACCCGTACACAACAACAACGTCATAAATCTATCCCCAAAATTCCTCTTGTGTACGCTGATTTTTTCCTTCTCTAGATTTGATTGGTAACTGTATAATGTCAGTTCTTATGGTAGTTATTTCATCAACATCTGAATTGTCAATAAAAACCAACAACCTGTTGCTCAGCATTCCCAATCCTTGAATTAACATCGTATTTTTAGTCTTATTTCTTTCATTACTTGGCAACACTACAAGTGTGGCTATAGAGTAGCCTCCCCTGAGACACCTGCTACGAATGTTCCTTCAATAACAACTGTTCCACTTACAACATTCACCATCCCCACCACCCTCTTTTTAAAAAACCAAGATTCAGATAACTAATACTGTGATTCACATCAAGGATAGGTAAAACCTTTGAAAACGATCCATTTCTCATAATATGCAAGACCCAAGGAGAGGAAAACCTCCGAAACGATCTCTACACGAAACGATCTCAATACGACTTTAACATGGATCTGGAGAAGTACTAAAACTCATCTCCATCCCAGAAAACTGTTACAGCTGCGATTATGACACTAGGTTTGCTACAGGACCCCAACATGCTGAGTCGTGCATAATGATTTAGGAAAGCCGTGTTTATGTTCCCCAAACGCTTATCTCTCTCTGTTCCATCATGTAGATTTAATGTTGCTTTCTTAGTGTAAATCAACAGTGGGCCGGGAGCCCCTCAGATACGGAACATGCAGGCAAGCCGTCTCCTGTACATGCTGTTTTAATATAGCCGTGCCCATAGACTAGTCTCTTGTGGTATCTCCATCGAGAGGAGCGTAAAAACCGACGGAAATAACCCCAGCCTCAGATGTTCGTTTCTATAACTGTTACTTCATGGCCTATGATGAATGCGAGCGCTTAATGTTTTGATAGATACAGACATAAATAAGGTCCATAGGATTGTTCCTTACTGGAAATAGGGTGTATTATTGCGTCTCGCCATTTGGACTTTGTTCCTCACATTACCATGTGTGTAAAGGCTGGTGTCAGAAGATTAGTGTGAATCTTGGTCCTGAGCTTAGGAAACCTTTTTGAGTACTTCTTGTTACCCGAGTCTAACAAGTTACCCTGAGTCTAATTTCTGGTGAACTGAATTTAACAAGTTACCTAATGTAACTTCTGGTTACCTGAGCCTAACAAGTTACCTAAGCCTATTTTCTGGTTACTGAGTCTAACAAGTTACCATGAGTCTAACTTCTGGTTACACGAGTATAACAAGTTATCTAAGCTTAACTTCTGGTTATCTGTGCTTAACAAGTTACCACAAGTTTAACTTCTGGTTACCTGAGCCTAACAAGTTACAGGATTCTAAACTTGTGGCTACCTGAGACCAACAAGTTACCCAAATCTAACTTCTGATTACATGAGACCAACAAGTTACCCAAGTCTAACATTATTCTGATTACCCAAGTCTAACAAGTTACCACAAGTCTCTCTTCTGGCTACCTGAGTCTAACAAGTTACCCAAGTCTAACTTCTGGTTACCCGAGCCTAACAAGTTATCTGAGTCTAACTTCTGGTGACCCAAGTCTAAGAGCATGATCCTGGGGTCACTATGTCCACAGTTATCCAAGTCCAACAAGTTATCCGACTCTAACTTGTGGTTACCTGAGTCTAACAAGTTACCTGAGTCTAAGAGTGTGATCCTGGGGTCACTCATGTCCACAGGGACATGGTCCTTGAGCCAGAGTATGGTGGGGTCAGGGTTGCCCGCCGCCTCGCACTGCATGATGGCGTTGTGGCCCTTCTCCACCGACTTTAGGCTCGGGTTCACGAGTATCCGGGGGTAACCACCGGGGAAGTCTGCAAGCAAACCAAATGTTAGTCCGGTTCTATGAAAGATTATGGATTGAAAAAAAACACCAATTAAATGGAGGTATTGTATTTAACTATAATTAGCAACAATGTCAATAAATCGATGAAAGTTTCTAAATGACGACAAACATCTATAATTTTTATGTTATACTTTTCCTTCTTGATTAACCCTCTCCTTGCTGGATTAGGCACAGACACTGCTCTTTAGGGCATCTCTGGTTGCCTTAAGCATGGCAAGGGTTAATCCCATTCACTGCTTTATAGGGCACATGGTTGCCTCCAGCAGGCAGGAGGTTAAATATATGAATATAAATATATTCTAATTAAATTGACATTTTCAAAATTTAGGCACATTTTCGATAAAATGCAGGCGTAAAAAGAATAAGATAGTACATTACGTCACAGCAGGAATCTTTCACCCATACGTGAGGAGATAGTACCTCAAAGACAGTTGCTAATTATGTCAAATACAATAATCACGGTATACGATTCAATGATAACACACACATATAGATTAATATTTTGGAGCGCAACATATAGATTTGACTGACAGATGCGAGACAGATATTTCCAGATTAAATAATCTGTTGACATTACGTTGTCATCTACAGGATGACAAAGAGAACATGTGAACATTGTTTATTGCACAGCTGTGGTAGTCTGACATATTGGAACACAATGTAAGGGAAGCAACTCTCATTTCCTGACAAATTCATCAGCTGGTGTGGTAAACACAGAACATATAGAACATTGGAAAGTGGTGAGACATACAGTATACACAGAAGAAAATATATCGACATTTAACGAAACAAAGCCAATGGTACTGAAGCTCACTTGGTACTTCTGATAAAATGAATGATTGAGTGAATAATGGAGTTTAACATCGCTGAGGGAATCTTTCACCCATTTGCGACAATATTAAAATAAACATATGTTCATGAATAAATGAATTAGTGCTTTACATCGCAGCATGCGTCCATGATAATTAATTATATTCAATGGGTATGAAGCATAGGTTAAGGATTTCTAGGAAAGTCATCAATTTTACGACAAAACACTGCAGTAAATGAATGCAAAAAGTGCTGATACATATTTGCATTAGTATTTTCTGGTTCAATAGAAATTACAAAAATAGTGACAAATTTGGAATTCTTATTATAGGTCTACAATCGATTGTAAAGATAAAGATAGCTTTGCAATTCAGGGTCCCTGCCCAGTATTTCATTAACTCTCTCCATGCTGGAGGCAACCAAAGATGCCCTAGATAGCAATGTGTTTGCCTAATCCAGCAGGGAGAGGTTAACATCTTTGACGATGCATGATCCTATGGACCCAAATGAACCCTGTGGGTTTTTTGGGATACAAATAGTATTAGTTTGAGGTGCAGAACAGCTAGGAAGGTGGGTGTTATATAAGTACGAGTAAAAACGACTGACACATAAAATCAATGTAGTGTACAACAAGATGAATAGGTTCCATAGGATCGGACACTGAAGAGAAACAAAACAGTCATTTCTTTCATCTCGCATACTGTCCATTTTGCACATTTAACCCTCTCCATGCTGAAGGCAACTAGATATGCCCCCAAAGATCGGTTTGTGTGCCTGATTCAGCAGGAAAAGGGTTAAATAAGAAATCAAATATAATTCAGCATGCAAATTTATAATTTCTTTTTGTTTGTGGTTACAAAATGTGAAAGAAAATTATACATAACTTTTCAATAAAATTTAATGAATTTGCCAAAATATCAAAAATTGGTTGAATCATAATAAATATACAGTTTATTTTACATACCTTCCTACTCTAGGTATCCTTTCTCAAAGCTCTCACATCTACTACGAGACTCATAGTGATCTCATTTACATTGCGATCGTACACTTACAAGTGCGCTATACCTCATAGTGGATACAAGAGCTTCGAGAAACCATACCCTGGACAATAGTGTCACAAATAACCCCCTCCCTGCTGAATTAGCCACAGAGAATGCATTTTTAGGGCATCTCTGGCTGCCTGCAGCATGGAGAGGGTTAACACAGAATTCGACACAAATGGAACGCTCGCACGCGCACATACACGCACGCACGCACACAGCGAAGATGAGACACAGCGGACCTAATCAGCGCTAAGACGTCTGTTTCCGGCCACACACCGCCTCCGTAGACCAAGCATAAACATATGACAAGGGAGATAACTGGTACAGAAGAAAGTGATCACACAAGACAGATAATTTGCACGTTGAGTCTAGCAATGTTTACCTTCGTATTTAACTACCCAAGGGTTACCACCTGTTGGGCAAATAGAAAACATGTCAAGTTGTTGCAATTGGAGGGAATTGGTCATACCTTTGACATATTCAAAAATAAAATCTAATTAATATTAGATAGCTAATTCTGAATTTTTATTTTGTTTTAAGATATCCGATATTGTACATATTCTTTAAAATTTAATTTGGTTCTACGTACTGGTTTCATAGAGGTAAACGAATTAATGTTTTACTTTATTCTATATATTAAATCATTGGATACTAAATCTAACATAAAATTAGATGGTACAAAAATCAGAGCACAAGTCTAGTGAGTGAGGACTCAAATTGTCGCTTTTCATTAGTATTTCAGTGATTTAAGATTTGAAAGAATTATCTACTGGTTCCTGGAGCAGATTAGAATTGAGAATTATTAGATTTTGTATTATTCTGTGCTAGCCATAATGCCATCCTGCTTTCATCCTTAACCCTAGTCTGTGTCACACCTTGTTCTCACCCAAATACTCCTATTCAAAATATCCCCCTAGATCAGTTAAGCAAGTCTAGA
>JAUTBV010146652.1:0-10939 GCA_032361325.1 Lepetodrilus fucensis | reverse complement strand
AGTAATGGTACGCTGTCTCACTACGACTTCCACAAGAACATTTAGGATTATCTATTAGATATCGATCATCTAGATGATCCATGGCTATGTAGATACAGAGTATTAGCATATACAATGAATGTACATCTTTAAACATTGAATGCATATAGAATAATAGCTATGCAACTCGAGATCACGATATACATTAGTATTTCTTCTTCAACCTTTACTATATACATAATCTGGATAACAACATGAACGTATGAACCATGCTTGCAGTTCAGGAATGACGCAGTCTTGTGATTCTGCGAAAGTACTTCCTGTGAGCCATCTGTATGAACAGTTCAAGACACATAGCTATGGCCTGTCAGACTTTTGATTCGGCTAGTTCATGGATAATATGAACTGGGAACCAAAGATACAACAGTTCTTGGCGATTGGAATCCACATGTGTACAAATAGTTCATAGTTACTGCGGTCTGTGAAGCATACAAGCAGGAAGTCCATGGTACAAGTGACCAATGAACCATGCATATTTATATACACAAGTAGTTCTATTTAGTTAGTGTGATATATGAACCATAGACACAACTAATGTATGTTAATTCGTGCCACCAATGTACACTATGTGGAGTGTATGTGACCAATATACAACATGTATATATAACTTGGTTATGGCTAATGTGGTAGTATACTAAGTAATGTATTCATCCCCTTTCTTAGTCACTCCCTTCCCATACACAGTACCCAAGTGTTACAGTTACAACACATTTACATTAATTATATATCCATAACTATTTTTCTCCCTCATTTTGTTGTACACATGTTCTTTTCTCCTATCCTATCCTTCTCTTTATTGTACTCTCTCTCTCGCTCATTCTATTCGTTCTCTCCCTCCCTTCTTCCATCTCTCTCTCTGCCTCTCTCATACACATACTATATCTCCCTCCCTCTCACTCTCTCTCATACACATACTATATCTCCCTCCCTCTCTCTCTCTCTCATACACATACTATATCTCCCTCCCTCTCTCTCTCTCTCTCATACACACTCTCTCTTTCTTACTCTCACTCACACTCTTTCTCCATCTCTCCTTCCCCTCTCTCACGCTCTCCCTTCCTCTCATTCTCTCCCCTCTCTCTTGAGAGTTTCTCTCTCGCTCTCTCTCTCTCCCCCTCCCCCCACACTATTTTCTCGTATTGACAGTCTGCATCCAGTTTTCCGTTAGATCTTCAAACAAACCCCCAGCACATCAACAAGAAGCGTCACGTGTTGGCCGCTAACTCTCAGGTAGAGAAGCATTCTGCAGCTTCTAACTGATCCGTCCTTCAATATTGTCTCACATGGCCTGTGAAGGTGGTCCCGCTAACATCTCGCTCTCTCACTCCCCCTCAACGATCATCGCTGGACAGACGGACAGACGGATGGAAGAGCCACAGACCCAGAGCTCAGACACCGGAGAACTAAATTACAAACCTAGTCAGATCAGGTACGTAATGAAGGTAATGTTTAAAAATTAATTTAATAATGTTCAAGCAATATCATCTTGAGATAAGTCGTTGCCTGTACGTATACTTTTCTGACATGTTCAATCAAAATACAGGATTTCTTATAACATTCCTAAGATTACTACACCATCCATAACCGTAATTATTACACATGATTACATGCAACCAGAGTTATAAACTATTAATGCGTAGACAGGTTTACTTATCTAGTTTGTCTGCATTTGGTGTTCAGTAATTTAACGAGATCGCGCTATCAATCATAAATCATGACTTAGTACAGTACGCTAGCCCGCGGCAAGACTTGGGACATACAGTATGTGCCGGGTCGCTAGCAGCATGGCGTCCCTGGCCTGACTTGGGAGTTGAAGACTTTTACTCGGGAAGTCCAGACTTGGAATAGTAAGATCTGTACCCCCAGTCACGAAGACCTATCTGGTGAAGCTGGTGTTTGAAGGTGAGACGTCGTCAAGTCACCTCTACGAAGGAACACACTCGCTGGCGACCCCAAGGAGTTGTCATCGTCTGTTCAATTCGCAAACAGTTGTGAGTGACGAACATACCGTGGGTGGATGTATACGCATACTACATACTACAGACTTCAACCAGGGTCCTCCTAACTTTCGGGAATATTGGCATAATGCAGTTGATTTGTGAATTTCGTATTATGCTGCTATTCACGAGACAAACGGGACGATAACGTCGTAACATTGAACCATCTGATGACCCTTCTGACACCGAACCTTGCACCTGATAAGAAACAACACCTACCGGCGACTTCAAACAAGACCTGCCGTATCCAGGTAAGTAGCCAGTAGACTTACCTTGTAGGTGTGTGTGTGTATGTGTGTGTATGTGTGTGGGTATGTGTGCGTGTGTGTGTTGTAGTCGGGTGGAAGCTACGCTCATCACACGCACTATGAATACCTTAAACCTCTTGAGTAAATACAGTCATGGGTGATTTTTTTGTTCGCATGGGCGCACTGTGTCAAATGTCATTTATAACGGACGTGATTAACATTTCTACCTGCAGCGTTCTCAGTTAAATAGTCCGAGGAGTCAATAAATGTTTCTATATTGGATGTGGTTTACATGCACATTAAACTGTTAGTGTGAGACAGGCATGGTGGTGGGAGTGGGGTGGGTGTGGAGGTATTACACAAGCTCGTTCAAGTTGAAGGCTTCACATCGCAGGGTAAAGGTCATGTGACCAGTAAGGAAAGCTTTATGACCCTAATAATATTTTATTGAAATTTAAAATCTTGGCAACTGTTACCACTCTGAACACTAATTAACTGTTTGTGTGTCGTTACGCCACCGTGTGTCAATATGTCTGTGAAAACTGCTGACCTGGCAATTTGGGTTTCAATTTTCCCAGCGTCCGAATACCAGATAACCCTCTACTATCAGTAACACGTGGAATGCGTTATCATGAGAATAACTTTGTGGTATAATAGCAGAAAAGTGCCATTGTGCAACATGGTGATAATGTGGTCAATACGACCACAATACACAATGTTACACATCTTCGTGGGTAGCACGGTAGCATGATGACATAAATGGTAGTTGGTAGCACGCTAGCATGCTGTAAAACATTTATATCTGCGATTGGAAAGCTATGAATGTACTGAATCAATGTGAATAATTAGTTAGTGCAGTAGTGACCATACGGAAGCAAAAAGCTGCAAACATGTACTGTATTCATTCTCGACTACAACTAGCTTATTGTTTGAGAAACAATTAATTAAGTGTGTACATATGTTACTCTAGAATTTAGTAGTTTAACATTTCTGATTCGAAACAATAAAAAATATTTCCAGACAGGAGGAAGAGTATTCAATTGTAATACGATAGATGGATCCAAGTAATATCAGGTGTTAATTTTAGCATTTTGTGAGTGTCCTGCAAGGTTGTATTCTTTGCCCTTTTCCATTCAATATCTCAGTGTATTATCCACCTATTTCGAGCACGTTATGTAGTCGCCTGATTCATTCCGTATGCTTTCTAAATTGATCGACTGTGAACAGTTGGAGCGATGGGAAGTTTTCCTGAACCCTGGGGCCAAACGCACTTAATATAGAAAGTATGGTTGTTGTACATTATATATGATGTTCGTTTAAAGGTGTATATCTCCAACGGGTATGTTTTAATGATATTTTATTGGTTACATTTATAATTTACATTGTACTTACAAACGTGTTATTTTAATTAGTATATGTAATTAATTTCTGACAGACCCATTAGAAAATCAGAAAATATAACAAATCCTTCTTAATTGTTTATTAGTAGACTTAATAAATTATTATTGCATTAGAACACAGGAAGTAATTATGATGCTAATTGATATGCTTACGATGCTAATGTGCTCATTTTTCACTGTGAAGCTCGCCTCCCTGCGGCCATGTTAGTGACTGGAGGCACCCCTAGACCACTCCTACCATATAATCCTCTTACGTCTATGATGTGTGTCCCTGAACTACCTGTACATCATCAGAACATCACGATCATGAAGCAATCAGTGAACAGTGTCTCAGAACCCACATCGACAGTTCTTCCTTGATTTATTGAAGGATCCCCGCCGAGATAATTTAGTATATTTTATATCCTTTAAACAAGAATGTACAGATGGTCAGTGCAGGTATGTGAAACGAAATGTGTTTCATTCGCTACCTTTGAACATAGGTGCGGTAATGTCTCTAATGACGGTACCGTACTGACTAGTAGCTATAGGTTATAAACCACCGAATGAATTCCCATAGGCGACAGTATTAACATATGTCAGCAAAACTAGTACAAATCCGAGAAAATATACCTTGTTGCAAAGTTCACTTTCCCAGTAGAATAGAAATCAACAAAAACAGATGATCCAATTGCTCAACTCTCGTTGCTAAGAAGCGACGCCATGCCACTGTAGTTTCGCACAGAACATGCAAAACTAATTGATCTAGGCTGTTATTCAACTCGGAGCCATGCAAGTGTAACACATAGCACTCCTGGAAATACACCTGGATGGTGTGCTTGTCAAATAAAGTGCCATTTATAACCAACCACTGGCCAGGAAGTCATTTGTTCGGCATTTGGCTATTTGCCTAACCAATAGTGCTTCATAACCCACAGTCTTCGTCATATCAAGGATGTTGATGGAGGCGATTAATAAAACAAACTATTGCATTTTAGGACAAATAAATAATGTATAATTGCTTTTTCAAACCTTGTAAAATTTAATTCTTAATCGAAATATAATTGCCATTATCATTGAAGTCTTTGACAAGGACTAGATGTTAGGTTCGTGACGTACCGGCTTCAGAACGTTTACCGTCTGACGTTGATTCCACCATAGATTATAATATAAGAGCCTGGATAACCGACTCACGTTTCCTCGCAATTATGTTCCTGCAAAACGAGAGTGGGGATAGTGCGTTTCCGGTTTAAAGTTTGCACTGTGACGATACCCGATGCTGAATGCACATGGACGTCACGTAGAACGCTATGAGAGTGCAGGTCCAGGAACTGGCAGATAACGCAAGTATAGCCATCCACCTGACAACAGAATAGGTATTAGGAAGTCGCATGTGTGAACAAGAACATTTACAGTGGATATCAAATGTGTTACCTGCAGAATCCTTCAAACTTCCAGTTTAGAATCATTACGCTTCAAAGACTTCATACTACTGATTCGATAGGATACTATATCTAGGAGGTATAATGTGATACTATATCTAGGAGGCATAATGTGATACTATATCTAGGAGGTATAATGTGATACTATATCTAGGAGGTATAATGTGATACTATATCTAGGAGGTATAATGTGTTTTTTTCAACAGGAACATTTCTAATGTTTAAAGTACATCGATTCATAAATAAAATGAATACATTATATTGTGGCTGTATATTATTATTCATACTGATTTTACTACTAATGGTGGTACTATTATTAATATTATTAAGATTATTACTAATATTATTAGTATATTATTATTATTATTATTATTATTATTATTATTATTATTATATAAGTATTGTACTACTCTGTACAGCATGCCCTAGCTCTCCGTGTGAATGCGCGAGGGTTCACTACTTCACCTATACCAGTATACAGGTAAGTAGAGACGCGCCACACGTTAATTTAGGTGAATGCTGCAATGTGAAGTATAATCAATATCTCGGCGACTGTAGGCAAAGAGTTCTGGTATAAATCGGCTACACGACAATGCAGAGTAAATCTTTCGAAATAAATAAATCATGTGGGCAACGACCGTCTGCCACACACAGGTTTTTAGGCAAAGATTACAATAGACAGATCTGTAGATCTTCGCTTCTAAAACATTCACAGTTGTAGTTTACGTGTTTGTTTTTATAGACATTTCATGAATTTAAAATAAAAGGTCTTAAGAAATCCAATGACCGTAATTATATAGACTGTACTTAGTTGTAGTAGTTTATCTCATTATATGTTGATTTATCTCATGAAATGGAGATAAGTTGGAGTAATATCTGCTCAGAATACCTGCAAACACTGCCCAAACTCATAGTGGGTTGTAGTGTGTTACGCTGACAGGAAGTTAAACGTAATGACTACTTGAACAAGCTTCACATTGCTGGTCAATCCGCCCTCACAGGTATGTGGTTAACCATGTGTTATCTCTCTCTATCTCTCTCTATCTCTCTCTATCTCTCTTGGCTCAGTCTAGGCTCGCGCAGAGGAGGCGGCGAGTGAATTGGAAATACTGGCTGAATAATTGAAAACATCAAAGCAAAGATCGAGGGAAAATCTTACTATTTTCTACTTCTTCTACTTCTTCTGTTGTTACTTCTACTACTACTACTACTACCACTACCACTACTACTACTACTACTACTACCACTACCACTACTACTACTACTACTACTACTACCACTACCACTACTACTACTACTACTATTACTACTACCACTACCACTACTACTACTACTACTATTACTACTACCACTACCACTACCACTACTACTACTACTACTACTACTACTACTACTACTACTAATGCTACTACTACTACTACTACTACTACCACTACTACTACTACTACGTACTACTACTACTACTACGTACTACTACTACTACTACTACTACTACGTACTACTACTACTACTAATAATAATAATAATATTCTTTAATATAAAATAATAATCATCATGACACATTCATGGCGCCAAACTCCACACAAATAAGGCATGCTCAAGGCGTTTACAAACGAGAAAGAGAAACAAAGCTTAGACATGTCGACGGAAAATAATATATTTGTTTTTTAAATTGAATTTTAAATATAGGAAGTGTAGGTGCAAGTCTAAATTCAAGAGGAAAAGAGTTCCGGTAGGAACCTGCACAGAATGGAAATAGTGAACAAATGCAATGTATTCTCGTTAAAGATACCTTATATCTATAGTTAGCTTCTTGTATGCCTTAGAATATGCCCTGCATAGGGTACTCTAGATAACATGTAGCTAGTAAAACTGTACCGTCTCATTGTAGCTTCATGATTAGAAGATAGGATCCAATGATGTAACTAGACGTGGTACACTAGTTTGAGAAGCCAAACATGTCATCTATAGACTTGTATATGTGGCTTCTAATGATTGTATGGCAATATTGTTAAAACGTGAGGTTCCTTTGTTACAATATAGCGTTCCTTTAAGTCATTACTAAACGTGTCGACCATGATGCAAATCTAGATGCATACCTATCGACCATGATGTATACCTATCGGTCATACTGTATGCCTATTGGATATGATGCATACCTATTGGCAATGATGTATAAATATCGGCCATGATGTATACATATCGGTCATGATGTTTACCTATCGGCCATGATGAATACATATCGGTCATATATGCATACATATCGGCCATGATGAATACATATAGGTCATATATGCATACATATCGGCCATGATGAATACATATCGGTCATATATGCATACATATCCGCCATGATGAATACATATCGGTCATATATGCATACATATCGGCCATGATGAATACATATCGGTCATATATGCATACATATCCGCCATGATGCAGCCACTGTAAATTTAAGACCATCAGACCAATGACCCTTTGAGTGAATAGAGATGCAATGGTGTAGATCCATTAAAATTGGAAAAACTGTGTTGAATCCAAGGCAAACGTCCTTTATATTTGAACCATGCCTTAGAAGATATACCATGATTCAAAGAGTGTCGTACTTCCTTTTGTCGTAATGTGCGCGTTGCATCTCCATAGAGACAAATTAATTTGAACTTTTGCTGTAGCCACTAGATATATACTTCCATTGAATCTTGTTATACTTCTGAGAGCAATTAATGATTTAATATTATCATCTTAGGACCGGTAGATCCTTTTATTTTCTAATTACGTCAATTTCAATCAGTGATAACGTCACGGTACTATTTTCAATGGCAACTTAATCATGAAACTTTTAATCAATGATGTACTAATAGCAAACACCTAATAGAAGAAATATAGCTCTCTGCACTAGCGAATGTTTAAATTTCGTAAACTATTTGCACCGCCATTTAAAACTAAAATTGTAAGAGTAATCAACCCTTACGTTACCTTATCCTTGAAGAAAAAAGCTTTAAAAAATATGTAGCTTCTATCTGGTTCACGCTCCGAAATGCCAAGATAAATGAAAAACGTCAAGTTGAAGACGGCTTGAAGAATTGATTTCGAAGCCAAACACACATTGAGACACAATTGTCGATATGTTATATAGGTAAGTGACACGTGGTAGTCCTGTGGGCCTTCTGCTGAGGAATGCGAACTCCCCACCCCCACCCACAACCACCACAACCACCCACAACCACCTCCACCGATAATCACCACCACCCACACCCACAACGCCCACCCACAACCACCACCCCGTGATAAATGTTACAAATACCATATATTTCAAGCCAATTTTAACACGATCACACAATACATCTACTATATTACGGTTTCAATACATATAAACTACTGTAAGGGTACCATTATTTATCATTCTTTGTAATCGTAATTCATTATAATTAATTGTTCCGATTTTAAAAGTTAAACCGACCTTAAATGAAAATTGAAGGTGTGTCTATATGTTGCAGTATGCCTGCGAGCACCGCATGCTACTCGGTACTCTGTCAATATGTAATGTATACGGTAGTTATCATACTCTCCTAAATTGGTTCGTCGGTAAGAGCGACACTCGCAGATGTTCTGCAACATTCGGCGCTACGGATGTTGCGGGTTTCCGTCTGCCCTAAACTGACATGACGATAACGTATCTGGAAAGCGGATAGCTTGCTCTATATCGAAATTTAATAAATACATAACTAAATTGCAGTGGTAAAAGCGAAAGTCGTGCATAATTGTTGGCATAAATGACACGATATGTAGACTAACAGCAAACATCCTCGGTGTAATTATAATTATATTTTATTTTATATTATTTTGTGTAAACATGAAAGTTACGGGTTTGATTTCTGTTTCGATACTTACTTCTAAAACACACTCGAATAGTCTTGTGATCCACCCAGATGTGTTTTATCGTAAGTATCTCATAGACATAGAAAATAAGGAGAAATACATTTCTCCTAAATGTACTTCCGTTATTGTGTATAAAACTGTCAAACAAAATGTGTTGACTGTAGAACATAACGATTTCTAACCACAAAAGCATTAATTAGAACCGAATGAATCGAAAGATCGGAAAGTTAATTACAACACGTGTTGTGTGAAGAGTTAATGTATATCTCTGACAGGCTCCGATGAGATTCCATTAAAACACTGATGACTCCCTGAGACTAGGGTCCGTCTGAGTACCTTTGAGTTGAGCTGCGCATATAGACTTCGCAGACAGGTTGTGGGACCACCCATCAGGGCTCTGGTCCACCAGCATATATCCCTTCTCTAGATTAATATGGATCCGCTCCGGTCCGGTCGAGCACACGAGGAAGACCTCCAGCTAGACGTATATTGCAACGTTAACACTTTGAGTATATAGAACAGCGACCCAGAAACCACGTTTAAATGTAAGGCGGCGCATTCTGGCCATATTTAGGAGGGATAAGTTATTGCATGATAGATCAAGGTTTTGGTAAAGGGATACATTCTAAAGACGTTCGTGGTTTGATGATAGTAATAAGCAAACTTTCCGACATTCAAAGGGTTAATTAATCAGTGGTCAGACCTCGGGGACCGGACTTTGGTCAATAGAATGGAACTATAATACCTATACAACTCACGTATGTCAATAAATCATCAGTAATGGCATCGACAGGGGAGATCACTGCTGTTAGTTGGGAATTATTCAATGCGGAATAGGGACACCACTGTCAGAATTGTCTCGTTTTGGTTTCAGGCATAATAGTGAAAGAATAAGATGGACAGATAGATTGGCAAAACTTGGAGACCTAAATTACGTTTCTGTCATTTTGTTACCGCGAAAAAAGGTCCGTGTTTGTTCGTGGCCTGTCCAATAAGCCACTGTTCGTGGAACTGAAGAGACATGGGAACATAAGCAATGTATGAAACTGAAATGATTCATCGTGATCTGTAGACCTAGAAATTATTGTGGCGGGGCTCTTATGGTTAGGTTATCACAGACGGTATGATTGCGCTGCCTGACAAGTATTAATACAACCATTCATCGCGTTTTAATGTCCGATTTCCATTGCGAACGTTACACACAACACCAAGAAAGGCTGGTCTACTTTCGCACAAAGACTGGTTATTACTAGGAATGTGTACATTTTATATTGCAAGATGAGTAGATTACACTTAGGTCCGTGTGTTGTATACGTACACATAATAGTGAATAGTTCGTTGACCCTCTTAAGAATAACTAGAACCAGACATTTCTAAATATATGACTTAGATGAAATTATTAAATTTAGGATTTAGTCCTAGCCAGTTTCCATTCAAAAAATAATTCCCCCATCTCTCTCTGCTCTGCTCTCCTCTCTCTCTCTCTTTCTCTCTCTCTCTCTCTCTCTCTCTCTCTCTCTCTCTGATCTCTTATCTCTCTTCTTCTGCTCTCTCTCTGATTCTATATTTTTATTTCTTCTCTTTCTCGGTCAAACTCTCCTCTCTCTCTCTCTTCTATCTCCATCTCTCTTCCTCCGCTCTCTCTTCTCTCGCTTCCTCTCCTTTCTTTCTTATCTCTCTCATTATCCCTTCCTTCTCTCTTTCTCCCTCTCTCCCCTCGCTCTCCCTTTCTCACTCCCTCTCTCACTATTTATATATATCACTCTCCCTCTCTACCCTCTAACATTGTTATATCTCCACTCTCTCTCCACTATCTCTCTCCACTATCTCTATTCTCTCCCTCTTTCTCTTTCTCTCTCTCCCTCTCTTTCTCTATCTTCTATCTCTCTCTCCTCTCTCTCTCGCTCTCTCTCTCTCTCTCTCTCTCTCTCCTCTCTCTCTCTCTCTCTCTAAGA
>JAUTBV010146641.1:0-10939 GCA_032361325.1 Lepetodrilus fucensis | reverse complement strand
CATAATGTTCAGTCATTACCATCCATCCTCCACACTCCGCCCTGAGCATGTCCTGAGGGAGTAGCTAATGGAGTGTGTACTGTTGTGTCTCCTGCTCTCTTTCATACTCTAATAGCACCACCAAACATCCAGCCAGATGACTCTTGCACTTCCCACTGGTGTTGTTGGAGCTTAGCGCAGACATTCGTGTCACACAGTTTGTGTGTGTGTGTCAATAGGTTAAGACAGCCGGGGCCCCGGTGGAGGAAGTTCTCTCATAGCCACCATAGCTGCAGGTGTTTCTGCTCACTGCCAATTTGCCGTCCTCTCTCAGTTGAAATTCCCCGCTGGCTTCAGGCACACAGTACAAAGGTTCTGCTCATGCCAATTTGTGCTTCATCAGTGACAGACTACCACACCTTTCACAGGCTAGCACATTGGTAGTCTACCATACTTGTCATAAACTATCATACTGGTCACAGACAACCACACCTTTCACAGGCTAGCATATTGGTAGTCTACCATATTTGTCATAAACTATCATACCGGTCACAGACAACCACACCTTTCACAGGCTAGCATATTGGTAGTCTACCATACTTGTCATAAACTATCATATCGGTCACAGACAACCACACCTTTCACAGGCTAGCATATTGGTAGTCTACCATACTTGTCATAAACTATCATACCAGTCACAGATTATCACACCAGTCATAGACTAGCACACTGGTCACACTCCTCAGGCAATACTTTACAACTCTATCATCACCATGTATCACAGACTACCAATGTGGTCACAGACCACCACACCGCTCACAGACTACCACACTGATCACAGACTACCACACCAGTCACAGAATACCACACTGGTCACAGATTATCACACTGGTCACAGATTATCACACAAACTACTACACTGGTCACACTCCTCAAACAACTCTATAACCACAATATCACAGACTACCAGAATATCACAGACTACCACAATATCACAGACTACCACACTGTTCATTGACTACCATACCTTTCACAGACTACCACATTAGCCACATACCACTGCGGTCCTCTCTACAACTCTTAACCACCACGAGGCTACCCGAGCCACAAGTGGAAATACTAGGTAATGGCCTCTGCACCTCAGATTACAAATAATCAAACTGCACTAATGCTATTAGCCCGGCCACAGACTGGAGATCAGGTGGCAGTCATGGGTGTAATTATCATACGTGTGGAATAGCTTCCGACTCAATAGGAAGAAGGAAGCTTATCATCTTACACATATTGAATTGAATTAAAGTGTGCCAGTGTCTGCTATATGATGCTATATGATGTTTAGATCTCTTATAGATATGGTTCTTGCTGTTGAGGTGTGTTTTGTACAAAACAGTGTAACTCTAGTGTAGCTTTTATCCAATATTAACAATTGTACAGTCTATGGCTAAGGTTTGAGTAAAGGCTACACGCTAACTTTAGCATGTAGCTTTAAATTCAACCTTTGCCATAGACTGAATCATTGTTAAAGTTAGTGTGTAGCCTTTACTCAAATTTAAAGCTACACGCTAACTTTAGTAATGGTACAGTCTATGGCAAAGGTTTTTACTGAATCACTGCTAATGTTAGCATGTAGCTTTAAATTCAACCTTAGCTATAGACTGAATCATTGTTAAAGTTAGTGTGTAGCCTTTACTCAAATTTAAAGCTACAGGCTAACATTAGCAATGATTCAGTCTATGGCAAAGGTTGGAGTAAAGGCTACACACTAACTTTAACAATGGTACAGTCTATGGCAAAGGTTGAATTTAAAGCTACTTGCTAACATTAGCAATGATTCAGTCTATGGCAAAGGTTGGAGATAAAGCAATCTTAGAATTACACTGTTTCATATAGGTCAGCGCAGTGCATTAAGTGGTCATCAAGAATTATAGATCGGCAAGTATTGAGCCGTAAGAAGATGCAGGTTTTTTTAAATAACCAACATCGATAACTACGTAGGTCTTAGCAATAAATAATAATTGCAATCTTCAATTATGTATTAGCTATTTACCAATCTATTACATTTATCCTCCTGTACATACTAAACCTAATAAATTTAACATCAATAACTGCTTTATATGCTATTGTCACTGATGAACATCGTAAAGCAGCAAGCATCATATTCACAACAATTATCAACGATAATTTCTTGATGGATTGGATGTCTTAATTAAACAATGATTTACATAAATGTACACATTAATATAATGTTATTATTGATGTATGATAACTAATTGATGAAATCATGATTTAATTTAGTTTTAAAGTTCTACATATAAATACATGTATTGGGTTTTTTTTTAATTGTCAGGAGATGTAAGAAAAACTTTTTTTTAAATTGAAATTTGTGAAATTACACTCTTACCTGCACATTCCACAAGAGAAACAAAACCGCATTCTGTTACGGTCTCTTCCACGTGAGAAACAGGACCACAATATGTTACTAAGTCCACATGAGCACATAACTGTCACGCACTGCGTCCTCAGGACTGAAACTCCAGACCGACATACGTCAGATTGAAATCGTCGACATGCCAAATGCAATCAGCCCTTATCTCCATACATTAACCAAATTCTAATCCAAATAATTCCAAAGACACATTATTGGAAGTAAATGATGGACAGCATGTCGTCGGAGAAATCCTCGGAGAAATACCTTCCTACCCGGACGTATAGATCCGCTGCCACTGTCAACAGTTACAGAATGTCGACGACAGATAATCCCAGGTATCTCCACGCATACCCCCTCCTCTCGCGAATCACCATAAATGAATATCCAATAATCTGTACGGCGAAACACGTCCCCAAGAGAAACAAGCCATTAGTCCACTTGATAATCCACAGTCCACAAACTTGAACGTTGTCTCCGATGATGACATATTAATTTGCGATTGAAGAACATCGGGAGTTTGTGTTGCGATGATCAATACGAGAGGGAGAGGATCGACACGAGGTGGGGAGCGACACGTGCAGAGGTCTGCGACAACACGTGTGATGGAGCTGTCACCTACTCGTTCTCATTAGCCACCTATAGAGCTGAGCCATGTTAGGAGATGTGGCAGTGGAACGTGGCTCGCGGTGCCACCGCATATATCCGTCTCTGCCAAGGACATCAGAGTGGAGAACTACCAGAGGAACCCAAGAGGAACCCGAGGAGGAACCCGAGGAGGAACCCGGGAAGAACATGGGAAACCCTGCAGGCAGCACCGTTCCCCTCATGAGTGTGGAGAATCATTGTATTTATTGAACATGCCTATCTATCCATTGAAATGCTACATATTGCTATTAGTACCTTGAGCAAGAAGTATACATGGTTTTGGCATACTATTATTATTATTTTATTATTATTCTTAATGTTATTTTTTATTTTTTATTATTTGTTTACTTTTTTCTTTATTATTATTATTATTATTATTAATATTATTATTATTAATAATATTATTATTATTTTTATTTTTATTATTATATTATTATTATTGTTATTATTATTATTATTACATGTATTATTATTATTATTATTATTATTATAGCTATAGCATAGAAATGTCCATAAGAGGTTCATTTTGTACAGCAAAATATATCTGGTATCCAATAAAACGACAGAATCCTGTCAAATCAGCTATTGGCAATATTGGAAAAACTTATCTATTCGTCATGTAGCACTATCCACGGCAAGACTATTCCCACTGGAGTGCCCTGTTATCTGAATTTCACTATTCAGATTCCTGGCACCAATATTACAAAACCTTTTTCAGTACAATTTCGTGTTCATGTTTTGTACATACATCCCCATATAAAATTTAAGCTTAAACATGAAATCGTACTCAAAACGTTTCGTAATCTCAGGGGCCTCGGTCAGAGGTTACGAAACTTTTCTGAGTATAATACGATTTCTTGCTCAACTCAGAGTTTTGTTCATAAATCCACATATATAAAATTTAAGCTTAAACATGACATTGTACTTAAAACGCTTTGTAATCTCGGTAGCCTGGTCTGCCCTGTTACCTGGGTATTCACCATATAGACTTGGCTACTGACTATTCAGAATCCAGACTTGGCTTAGTAACTGACGATATTGAACAAGCCCATCTATTCATTACATAGCACAATTCCTGACTTTAACATGGTGTTACCTCGTCTTATCTTCTGACAATATTAAACATGCTGCAGGATTAGTATTAATATCACATTTCAATGTCAGAAATCAATTAGAAAGTTATCCTGATAAGATTCCTGATGAGATTCCACTAATATTGACGTAATGCTTCGATGCTTGGTTCGGTAGCTATGGCGACCAGCGGCTGTATTCTTCTCCCTACGGAGCAAACACTTGCGATTCAGCTGTCAGAACAATGTGATTACCTTGAGGCTAATTGTGAATGACAGGATATCTCGGGCCGACATGACAAACCTGGGCTTCTGAACAAGCCGGAGTAGAGAAGACTAAAAGTATACTTGGGGCGTAATCAAACAGTAGAAGACCATTAGCCATCAATCAATGTCAATCAGGGTCATCATTCTGATGGAAAACATTCAACACAATTGTCATAATATCAATTATCATCCGATCGATTTCCGTCATTCAAGGTTGGGTATTTAATTGCTGGTGCCCGTTGCACGATGCTCTTGTAGTGCTACAATAGTTGTAACTGGGCTCCCACCACAATAGAAAGCGTTGACGTTACAATAGTTGTAGCCTACAAGAGTGTCGTGCAACGGGCACCTGATCAGCAGTGCTCATCAGAGGATGTCAATTTCAAGTCAGTTTCGTGGCAGCATCCTGCTATCACTCATCTGAATTTTGATACGATCAGCCTGGTGTCAAACCGTGATTAAGGATGAAAAATAACATATCTTTGAGATCTCTATGGAAAAGGTGAAAAGTACCTTATCCAATCTAGCCATTAGAAAAATAATAATAATAAATTTAATGAATATCTATCCAGTTCAATTTGAAAAGAAGCAGATGAGATTATTGTCTTTAATCAAATAAATCAAATTCAAACTATATTTATTATTAGTATAATTCTGATCTAATTCTGATATAAATTTGCAATATTCGCTAGTTATAACAATAATATGAATAAATTCATTCAATACGTCGTGCATTAAATACTGTAACACCTTCGGGTAATGTGTTAACCATCACTTATTAGGTGCTGAGCATACATTTGTACTTGGACAGATCAGCTAGAACTGACAGAGACAGTGAGTGAGTGAATATGGAGTTTAACGTCACTGCGGGAATCTTTCACCCATTTGCGACGAGACAGAGACTGTACACAGTGTATGCTTGATTGTTCACCATCACCACATAAAAGAAGAAAGCTTAGTATCAAAGGCATAATATCACAGATGTTTAGGGTTGTTACATTAATGTTTTGATAACTTTGAGTATTGGAGACTAAGTACATCAGCAAATAACAACTTTCGGGTGGATAAATCAAGCGTAATTAGTCTCAGATAGAAATTTGTTTGTCCATTATACAGGCCTATCAACTGTTATTATGCCCTAATATATCAAGAAAAAAGGCAAATTTGAATAAATGCATGTATTACATACGTGAATATGTGAATATCTGGCCTTTATGTGAGTGAGTGAGTGAATATGGAATTTAACGTCGCTGTGGGAATTTTTCAACCATTTGCGATGACTGGCCTTTATGTAGTTGCTCGATTACATTTTGCTAAATGTATTTATTTTAGTTATAGTGGTGTGAACATTTCACCCATATACAACTGTTAAGAAGTCATGACAAGGTAATGATAAGGGATGACTAATGGACTTTATATATAATTGCTCAATTACATTTTGCTAAATTTATTTATTAGTTTTGTCATGTTCTTGTGTTTGCTTGGAGAGGTGGGTGTGTGTGTGAACCAATTACAATATTGTGAATACTACTGGTAGTTAAAATGTTAAGCAGAACAAAATAAACGATATCCTCTGGGACTTGTATGTTATTTCAATTATTATAAACATGAGACCTTGTAATGACAACATATTGCTTGATAATGTGTGATTATGAAGTTTCATCCAGTTGCAATGATTTGCGTGACAAGTAGCTGGAGCAAATAGTATTAAATAGTAGACAGAATATCATAATTGGATATAACACAACTAAGGTCTGATCCCGTAAAACATATGGCAGGTACTACTTTTGTGGGCACAAACCATAAAAGCATAAAAGAAATGCAGGAGATGCCTTAAAAACCTGTGTCTGTGCCTAATCCATCAGTGAGAGGGTTAATGTTGCACAGAAGATTGATATCATGGGGAATTTCATCATGAACAGTGCTGCTCCTGTGGAGTGCGAGTGAATATGGAGTTTAATGTCGCTGCGGGAATCTTTCACCCATTTGCGACCATGCTGCTCCTGTGGAAGTCTTGGGATATCATATTGTACTTATGAGAACACCTTTTTTACTTATCAACATGGAATCTAATTAAGACTTGAAATTTACGAGAATATTGCTTATTAAATTTTCTAGGCCTAGAAATTCCATGTTTCTAGACAAGTTGAGCAAGGGCACCTAATGTTTGGTCCAAATAAAGTGACAATTTGACATTCAACATTTGTATTCCTACGCCCACACAGGAAGCTGTAATAAATCAGCAAAGTAGGGTTAATGACCAGTTAAGTAGGGTTTGAGTCCAGCCAAGTAGGGGGTTAATGATCGCCTTCCAGGTATAGTTCTTGCTTATTTCCCTGTACAGTAATATTTCAGGGTTATATCCTAGTAATGCAACTTGCGTAAATCTAGGATGAGTAATGAAGGTGTGGGTGATTTGTTCACCTGTGTCAATTGATTTCTGGGGCTGTATCATAGTACGTTATTGTACCTCAATATGACAGTAAAATATAATAATATACAATAAATAAAAATAATATAATTAAATATGAACATGAAACAAACATATTAGAATAATATGGAGTGAAATTGAATTTAAATCCAATACAATACAATAAATAAAATAAATAATCAATTAACCCTCTCACTGCTGAAGGTGACTCAAGTTGCCCGATCACATGCAGAAATAGAACACTTTGAATTTATTCAGCAGGGAGAAGGTTAAATTCAAGCAAGAAAGAAATAATACAATTAAATATGATTAAATTAAATACTAAAATAACAGTGTATTACATTTAAATAAAATAAACAAAATAAAATAATAATAATAATAACAATGTATATTTATAACACGTCTACTAGTATTCCATGTTGTACACATGCTCATGGTGCTACATATAATAGAAGCAGATGATGGATTTATAGAAAGTTAGTGATAGTGACATAGGAAAATATGGAATAGAATACATGTAACAATAATTTACTGAAGATAGGGTTAACATCAACTACACACTAAAAGATGTATTCTGGTAGGGAAGACTTTCACTTTAAATGTACATATTGTTCATGATCTTTCAATTAATGTTTAGTGTACTCAACTATTATCAAAGAAGACACATTCCACTTTCTGTTGCCTGTACCAGTGGCTGACTTTAGATGGAATAATTCTTAGCATTTTATTTAAAAACACATTTTAATGCTTTAATGTTTGGGCGATGTTTATGGCGATGGTGGACAAAATGTTAAATCAATAAAATTACAATAGAAAGGTTTAATATAATGAAGATAGCATATCTGAAAACAACGTAAATTTCCATCACAAAACATAAAAACAACACTTTTCGACTTATTTTCGAAAAATCATCCAAACTATTCAAAACAATCAGCATTGATCCCACAAGGTTTTCGAATAAAAAATGTTTTAAATAAAAATAAAAACAAAAACAATAACAATCATAAGTTTCATACAAATCCAACTGAAATTCAATTTGTTATTAATATATTCTTATCTTCTATCAAACAGAATTTCTGATAGAATTTGAAAGACAAATATTAATTGCAAACCTCACCGGTAGTCTTGCAAATAATCCTTCATGATAGTGACAGAAGTATTATCTCTCAGTCTCAGTTTGCAAAATAACCTGAAGACATGTCACCAGGCGAGACAGTTATGAATGAGAAAAGTTATACATATTTTATATATCATACATCACACTACTTGGGCTCTCCCCAGATGGTGACGATGATGTGATGCAGAACTCCGCCGACAAATCAACGACCAGTGACGAGTTTCCATGGTGACATGTACAATTTCCAAACGTACGACAAAGGACCAATTAACTTCCTTTTTCAGATATGCGATAATTACACTTTCTCACTAGAGAACAACATTGCAGTAAAGGTAGAATTTAATCTAGTCGAATTAGGGAATGAGTTTTACATAGCAGTGAGAAATATTTCATCCTTACACCATGACGACTAAATGTTAGTCTAGACTAGTTGAAATTAATCCAAAACTGTGATTATTAATGAATACATAAACTATTACCGTAAAGTATTAATGTCTAAATATACTGTTAAAGAATTAATGTACAGTAGACATCGCATATAACGTACTCATTGGGACCGGCTATTTTGGTCCATTATATGCGGTCCGTTATACGCATATACCGTAATTAGCGTTAGACGGGACTGGGACTTCAGATTCAGTACGTTATAGGCAAGTGTCAGGTTTATGTGAGGCCGTTGTATGCGAGGTCTACTGTGTATATAAATTATAAAAGTATTAAAGGCATACAATCATGGTTTGTTGACAAATTTCATGGTCAAACGTATTTTACCTGAAAGTATGTACATTTGACTTGTCTATACAAGTACAGTCAACTCCTGTAGTGTTGAACTTGGGAAGAGGAGGTGGGGGGAGGGTGGGGACCAAGGACTAACTATGATATTGACACATCGTGCTATCAAGACATATTGGTTTTCAGCATCAAGTAATATGATACAAAAACAAATAATCAATTGTTCAGGTTTTTTTTAATGATAATTTTTATAATGATAATAAGAGCTACAGCAAGCAAATATTTATTTATTCTTCATCTGGCCAAATAAACAACTGGACAATAATAGACAATAATACACTAAATCTAATAGATAATGTCAGCATTGAGTAATGATCAACACAAATCATTGACCACGTTGTGGACATGGTGTTTTGGGGGAGTGTGAATGAATATAGAGTTTAACGTCGCTGCGGGAATCTTTCACCCATTTGCGACGATGTGTTTTGGGGGAGAGGTAGTAGAAAGATGAGGATGAGGATTGTTAGGCTTCTGACAAGTGGGTTGTAATGCCATCAATACAAATCATTGACTGCGTTTTGGACATGGTATTTGGGGGGAGGGGTAGTAGAAAGATGAGGATGAGGATTGTTAGGCTTCTGACAGGTGGGTGGGCAGGACAATTGTTTAAGATTTGTTGAAATCCGAAGGTAATCTAATTGGGTTAACTCAAATGTATGTCACTGGATCTTTGTACATACAGTAAGCACTCACTTTCTACAACATGCATTGAGTTCATTTTTCATTACACGCTTAATCATTTTTATTGTAATAACCCTTCAGTGAGCCTGAGGGGGGCCTATTCTCGAAACGTTCTTATGATCGTACACAATCTTTATGATTCTTATAGTATGGCTATAGAGTGTTCTTATGCTAAGAAGTTTGTATGAACGTTTCAAGAATAGGCCCTAGCTCATTTGGTTAAGTATTCATTGACACCCCAATAAACAGTTGATTTAACTTACTTTAATTAACTTACAATAATCTTAGGGGGACTAACTGTTATGTTTGACACATTGTGTGTATTTTTATAGTTATGATATAGAGACAATGCGACAAAAATAGTTATTAATATAGAATGATGTGTCGGAACTGAACACTTGGTTCGACTTATGCATGAATATTGACATACAGGAGATCGACAACAGGAGTTGACTGTATTGGGCAACAAACTACATTTTCTGCAGGTCCAACTGTTTTTAAAATATTTCCATTGTTTTGAACTTTTTTTAAGCTAGAGAAAAAAAATCAAATATACAAACATTGAAAACCATATGGCCGGAAAATATGTAACTTGTTTCCCAATATATTTGTGTAGACAAATGTACATACTTTCACAAAAAAATACATTTGAACATGAAATATGTCAACAAACCGTCTTTAATCTATTAAGGTATTAATGTATATAAACTATGACATGGAAAATGATACCTGTATGGTTACTGAAAATATTATGGTATATTATGGTCTTTTTAGTGATGTTAGCTGCATGTTAGGAACATGGTATAATTAGTAATATGCTAAAATGTATGGCCATAAAATAGATTTGTGTTATTAACCTTACCTCTCCGTACAACTGTTACAGCTTAAAAAAATTCAAAGGAGGTTATAGTAGTTGGAAAGTATCCATATGTAATAGTAATATCCATGTGGAGCAGCCACTGAAATTAATTCTAATCCATTGAGCCAAACAATAATGCAAAGGATATTTTACAGCAGCTTCGTTAACTTTTCACATATATCAAATAGTCCAGAGACCAGAGACAAAGGTCCCGAGTTCAAATCCCACCCTGGGGGCCCGGCATCAATGTTAGCAAAAGTTTCTGACGCGATATTGATAGGATGCGCTAATCTGTGGCAATGCAGAAATCATCGTTGGTCTTTGTCAATACAAGACAGTGATCGTAGGTTTACTGCAACGTTCAGCGCTATGGATGTTGCGGGTTTCCTCCTGCCTTAATCTGACAAGTCGTGAGATAAGTGAAATAATCTTGAAAGAGCCTCTAAACCCCAAAAGAAGAAGAACTGAAATAGACTTCCTATACCTGACTTTATGAACGTGGAGAAGCACATAAACTCTCCATGCATTTGAAAGGTAGGATGTATGAAATAGTTTTACATTTACAGATCTTGCAACTACATTACGTATTATATACACTTAATTTATAAATATATTGGTCAACATGTCAAAACTATTAAAGGATTGAAAGGATATTGAAAGGATTGTATTT